>MJUU01042387.1:31865-48364 GCA_002080025.1 Modiolus philippinarum
AAAATTCTGAAAGCTTATTGCGCATCTACAGACTATATGCAACAATTCTGCAACAAAATTAAATCCATAAATCCAAAAATGTAGGATGAGTTTGCGTCGCATGCCATATGTGTCACAATTCACATTTTGTGGTCTTTGTCAAATCGACATCTTGGGGCCTCTTGTTTGAATCTAGATAAATATCAAAAATCCGAAAGCTTATTGCGCATCTACAGACCATATGCAACAATTCTACAACAAAATAAAAACCCTAAATCCAAAAATGTAGGAGGAGTTCGCGTCGCATGCCACATGTGTAAAAATGGAAATCTTGGGCCTCTTGTTTGCACCAAGACCAATATAAAAAATCCGAAAGCTTATTGCGCATCTCCAGCATATATGCAACAGTTCTATAACAAAATTAAAACCCTAAATCCAAAAATGTAGGAGGAGTTCCCGTGGCAAGGATTTGTGACGGACTGACGGACGGACGGACGAACGGACGGACGGACGGGACCAACGACAATATCCCCGAACTTTCATTCGAAAGTGCGGGGATAAAAAAAAGTAGTAGTGTAAGTCCAAACACATGAAAAAATAAATATCAGCAAGTTCTCCTAAAGAATATGCATGATGGCTACTGCTGAAATGGGAAACTTTTATTTTGAAAACAAATAAAAAAAATAACAATCCATTTTCTAACGTCCGGGAACTAACAAGTTCAAAAATGTTTTGAAAATATCCGAATTAATTCAAGAGATGAAATAAATTCACTGCAAAAGTCAAATTGTCTGAATTTACCAATGTTTGTCTGATTTTGTCTGAAAAATTACTCGACATTCTTTACTGTCTAGAATATATTCAAAAATTTTCAACTTTGTCTGAACTTTTCTTAATCATGTCTTAAAATTCTCGACGCTATTCTTAATTGTCTTGACGCATCTCTCGAAAGTATGAAATAAGTCTGATTGTGTCTCAACACATTCTTGACAGTCTGAAGTGAGAGTGAATTTGTCTCGACACATACTAAACTGTATGAATAATGTCTGAAATAGTTTCAACTTATTTTTGATGGTCTGAATGTGTCTGGATTTATTCTCGACAGTCTGAACAGAGTCTGAATATGTCTCGACATATTCTTGACAATCTAAACAATGTCTGAATATGACTCGACACATTCTGGACAGTCTGAACAGTGAATTTGTCCCGACATATTCTAACCGACTAAAATGGTCAGTCTAGATAGTATGAAGACAAATAAAAGAACAATTTGATTTAATTTGTAAGATAAATTTCTGATGAAATTGCAATTCTTAAATAAATTAGAATAGAAATTGATTTATCAAAAATAATAAAATTTCAAAAACTTATAAAAAAGGTTTCTTATTGCCACCTTATACCATCAAATACGTGTGCAATATCCTAGTACAACAGGTATTGACCCCTCTAATGCATTTATCCAGGGGGCGAAGGTCACAACCTAAATCAACTTATATACGCAAATACGCACTATGTATTAGTCACATATACTCACCAAATTATAAACCATATCTGCTTTTCTATACAGGAGTACTTAATCGGCCCTAAAAATCATTTTAGCTAGCACAAAAAAATACTTTGCTAGAATTAAGCAGACAATGTACAGATTAATTCCACACGAATATGATCCTCCGTCCGGGCAAGTTATCAAAGGGGAACGCATTCAGTTTTAAAATTCAAGTAATCACTCATTCGGCACACATCTATATTTTATTGTTTGAACCCAGACTGAATGAAGAGTCAACATCTCTGCTTAAACTATTCCTGAATAGTTTGATCATCGTTTCAAGTATAATATTTTGATCATTATTTCAAGTGTAATATTTCATCCCCATACCCAGAATTTAAATTGAAATACAAAATGTGATGAATATAGAACTTAATAAGTGAGAAGTCTCTGAATGGTATCTGAATTATTTGTACCAACAGGGACAATGAGCAAGCAGTTTGTATAGCCAATTTAAAATCTTAACAGCAGAAATTTAAAGAAATCGGCATTAGTTCTGAGGTTTCCCTTCCTATTAGCTTGTCTCATATTTTTTTTTATTTGCAAATATCAAAAGTGTTCCGGGGTGGCGGTGGGGGTCTACCTACAAATGACATGCATTAAACTCATCAATGCAGGACTGGGAAACAATTTAATAGCATTACCATATCAGGAGAACTGATGAGTCTTCAAAAGTATTGGATTTGTATATTCTATACATATTGTGACACAGCTTGTATATTGCACTTATGCAATAAAATAGTTGATGAATAGGTTTAACTGAGACAATATCACTCACTTTTGACAATCTTTGTTCATTGGAGATGTTTTTTATTTATTCATGGTTACATGTACATGTAGTCTAAATCTCAAAATTGATTGCAGAAAAAATGTAAAATATAACCTCAGCAAAAATATATATAATTTAGGAAAAAATTCATATTAAAAACGGTAAATTATTTGTTAATAGTTTTGTCCATGGTTAGAGATAAATACTATGATAAATGTTTACAACACGATTTTTCTGTAATAGTGAAGATAATTAAAATACATGCAAGTTTATGTACATGTACATGTATAATGAAATTGAACTTCAAAGTGTTTGTAATTTACCAGGAAACACCACAGAATACCCATACATTAACATTTTCGCATAATAAAAAGTAGCTATGTACTTAATAAATTGAAACATTTCTTGCAGCAATTGTGTTTTTCAAACATTTTGTTTTAAAAAAATCCTTGAAAAGTTGGCAATCCGAGTGAAACTAAAGAAACCATAATTTTTTTTTCTATTGCATTTTGCCTTATCCATTTCATGCCTTATTAGTATTATCCAGACATTTTAATCATGGTTTTGTGACATTATTGAAAATAAAATGCTTTTATTTATAACATAGATACTAAATATGAATGTATTAAAGGGTAATTTTACATAATTGTAAAAATTGAACACAATTCTAGCAAAATAAGCCAAGAATGCATTTTAAAACAGACAAGATAAGTAATAAAAAATAGATAAAAAATATCAAATGGTGAGAAATTTCCAATTGAATACAAAATTAAGAAAATCGCGAACATGTCGAGAAATTTCTAGACAAAATTAAGAATATCGAAAATATGTCGAGAAATTTCAGTCAGACACAATGCATAATGTTAAGAATGTTGAGAATTTTATCAAGATTTTTTCGTGCATATTCAGACTGTAGAAAATGTGTCGAGAAATTTTAAGACAAGATCAATACAATTAAGAATTTGTAGAGGAATTTCAGTCATAATGGAGAATGTTAAGAATGTCCAGAATTTTATCCCGAATTTTTCATGGAAATTCAGACTGTCGAGAACTTGTCGAGAAATTTTAGGAATAAATTAATACAATTAAGAATTTGTCGAGAAAAATTAAGCACAAAATCAGACATAAAAGAATGTCGAGTAATTTTTTAAGACAAATTCAGACAAATATTGGTAAATTCAGACAATTTGACTTTTGAAGTGACTATAAGTTTATAAACATTTTGAAAATATATATATTCCATAACTATAAACACAATCAAAAAGTGCATGGTTGTCGTATTTGTCGCATTTGTTTTCGGCCGTGTTTATTTTGGCCTATTTGAATGCTATGTTGTAAACTGCCATGCAAAGATTGTTAATGTTTGTCAAACTCGAATGGAATATATCCGTTTATAGCTGAAATCAAGCGGAAAGGTTTCGGAGAATATTTTCTGTTAATTGATGTCTTAAAATTTCTTTCTCTACATGAATTTTCATATAATATTTAAGCCCAAGAACAAACCTTGATAGATGCACGGCGACGCTGAACGGGGGTTGCATTCAGTGTTACTTTTCTGATACGGATTTTAGTATACAATTGAAATCTGACACAAATTTGTAAACTGCTAAAATTTTTGTCCGAACATTATCTTTTATGCTTTTTTGAATTGTCTAGGAAACAAAAGCAATATCGAAGAAAGTTTCATCCATCGACACGTAATGTGTATTTGAACGATACTACATAAACAGTGCTGTCATCTCCTATCCCTTAGAGGCAAGTTTTAGATATTTGGGAAGCCCAAAATAGAGATCGAGCTAACGATATTATATAATGTCTGTCCTCCAAGCTTAAACTAAGAAGACAGACATTATGTTATTCCATTAAAGACAGACATAATATATCATAGGGAATTTAATACAAAAAAAGAGATTTGCGTTCATTTGACTTCTGCAGATAATCATTTCGACAACTTATGTCTCCTCAGTACAAATATAAATTGAAAAAACGTGTTTCATTAACTAATACAGTCTAGACGGAGCCTTTATTGTCAAACCAATAATATTTGTATAATATCTGATTACACATTTGTTCCACCAACTAAGTTATTTTGCTTTAAACGTATTTATCCCCCCGCTCCCCTTTGGTGATATAGAAGGTATACTATTTTCGGTCTGTGTCTGCGTGGTTGGATGTTTGGGTATGTGTGTGTGCGTGCATGTGTGTGAGGGTCCGTTAGTTAAACATTTGCGTCGTATTTATCTCAAATATGGTAAAAGGTAAAGATCTGGATTTTTTTCATAAGCTTTGTATAGTCATGTCATATTGTGGGATGCGTATTCAGAACAATCAGGGTACTACTTCGTGTGTACCGACGTATTGTAGCATTAAAAAGCAATTTTTTGTCAAAGTTCTCTCTTCGGTGTTATATGATACAGATATGAAATTTGTCACAAGCTTTGTATAGTCATACCATATTGTTGCATGATGAATTTTCAGACCAATTAGGATACTACTTCCTGTTTACCGACTTGGTAAATTTGGACACTTGTAGCATTATAGAGTCATTTTACGTCGCATTTATATGGATTTCATTTATTATCACTGGGTCGATGCCTCTGTTGGAGGACTGTTAGTCCCCGCGTGTATTCACAAACCCAGTAGCTTGTACTACAGTGCTGGACCGAAATGGAAACTTGCAATATCTAATTTTACCAAATTTCGTTAAAAACTAAGGAGTATTTCCCTCTCGCATAGCTCTGTCCTTAGCTGATTTTAGCTTCTCAGACCCTATTCTTAATTTGTTCACTATTAGATTTTAAACAAGTTTTGCTTTATGGATTTCCGAATGTTTTGATTTGATCTTCACTGAAACAACGGCAGTAGAATACCGAAGGAACAAGGGAAGCGATGACTGCAAAAATCGAAGTCCAAAGACATGGCAAAAACGGTAACAGATAAAAACAAAGACAAAACAAGGAAGTGAGACAGCTACAATGCACGGAAATAACAAGATAACATTAAGAACTAAGGCACTCATAGTGTGAACTCCCATGAAAACCGGGAGTGACATCAGGTGCTCCGGAAGGGTAAGCATGTCCTGCTCCGCTAGCGGCACCCGTCACGCCATCAGTGAGTCAATCCAGGGTTGAGTCAAATCCGATTATGTCAAATCCGTGAAGACGTGAAATCTAGCTGAAAATGTCCGTTTTCATTTGGGACACAGACACGTCATATCTGTCAATGATGTCATGGTGACGGCCGTAGAATTTCTGAAGGGATGAAAGTAACAAAGGCTGAACAAATCCCTGACTAAGCAGCTTTTGGGACAGTGTTTTTGCTCTAACTAAAAAGTCACTGTATAAACTGCATGCCCGACAGTAACGAATCAACTGTGAAATGTACACTCCATAGGCTGGAGAGGTAGGTATATTGCTGCTCAGAAAGGGAAAGTTCACAATTGGGAAGTTAAAATCATCAAGTTTGTCATACAGCTTAGATTTTAAACGTCCATTTTCGTCAATGTAAATTAAAAGATCTAAATACTGAAGAGAGGTGTCGAAATGCGCACGTGCAAATCTAGACTAACACTATCTTCGGTATTTTGTTATTTATTTCAGCAACATTAAAAGGTGCAGATCTAAAATTTTGTTAGGAACTTTATATTATCATGCCATATTGTGAGATACGTTTTTAGACCTTTCCAGATATTACTTCCTGTTTACCGACTTGGTAAATTTCTGACGCTTGCAGCATAATAAAATAATTTTTCGTCGCATTTATCTCAGCAATGGTATTAGGCACAGATCTGAATTTTTTTTCACAAGCTTTGTGTGAACATGCCATGTCGTGGGATACGTTTTCAGACCTGTCGGGATACTACTTTTTGGCTACCAACTTAGTCGATGCTTTACATTTGTAGCATTAAATGTTGTATATTGTAGTTATGTGCGTCAAAGGTTTGTCTGCGGTGTAAAATTTTCTTGAGTATTATATCAATTTTTGATACCCGTATGTCCACATTTATATTTTGTCCATAAACATTAAAACATTGCACCTATCATCAATGAGTGGGGTATCATTTGTTTATTTTGCATATATACAATACAAAAAATACCGAAGTTGCATAAAAAACAGTAAATTTCGTTATGCTGTACACCTGTTTCAAGGAGTAATTTCTCATCAGCAGCATTGAAATCAAATAATATGGAAGGCAATTATCAAAAAGTAGTCCAAGAAGAAGTACTCATTTCCAAAAATACCCAAAAAGGAAGCCAAATCCAGTTCAAATGACATCTACCGAGTGCCATACACGGAATGAAGCCTCAGTATTTTTTTAAGTGGTTAGAATTTTGATAACTACAGTAAATTTCTATCACATGCAAGGTAAAATTGTTAGGTCAGACAAGTCCGACTATAAGGCTGGTGAATACTCTCGGGGACCTCTGGTCCACCTGCAGTGGCATCAGCCCAATGGTTCAAAATACAAAAAAAACCGAAGTTGCATAAAAAACAGCAAATTTAGTTATGCTGTACTGTGCAAATCTGGATAAGAAACGAGTTTTTCCAACTCATGTTGTCTTCATAAGTGCAAAAAATAATGACATGAATGAAAATGATTATATCTCCTCGGATATTTGAAGGAGTATCTAGGTACCTGGCACGTTGGTTGTTATGCAGAGTACATTCTATAAAAAAATGAATGCTGTCTTCTGTAGGTCAGCCAAAGTTGCAACTTTGGTCATGGACCATTTCTCTATGAACAGACAAGTATTCAAAGGCTACCCATATGACTATACAAATGTAATTAACTTCCAGATACTACTATGAGCTATGCTATGTGGAAAAACTTTTTTTTTAGTAGACTGTGATCATAAAATGTCGGAAGTATTCTCTCGAAAGACTGCGCATCATTCGACTAGGCTCTTTGATTGACATTACCTATCTCTTAGCCATTAATAACATTTACTAGTGTATACATTAAAATGGATAACCTTTCGAGTGAAAACGCCCATCATGTTACATTTAACAATAAGTAGCGATACATTTCTTTACATCAAATCTCATACACAAACCTAGAGGCATTTAGTTTGCATAAACACCCAAAACTATTATGGGATGTCAAAATGCAGCAGTTCTGACTCTGTGTTATGTCCATAATAAATACCAAGTAGAACACATTCTTCCTTAACCAAGCAGTTATATAGCTATTTGAAGATAATGAAAAGAAATAAAGAGCTGTTCTTAAAAGACATAACTAATTATTTCAAATTATTTTTGAAATAATGCTTAAAATTAAAAATATCTATATCAAACATTTTTTTGTTATCCTTCTCAACTTATTAAAAATGAAAAATGATTTTAGCACGAATAGAGATATCTAGAAATAAAGATTATTTTAAAAAAAATCTACAACTAGAACATTACAAAAGGATGGACCTGAAGTTTTAAGTAAACAATGAAAGGATATGGAGTAAATGTACATGAGACAAAGTCTCGCAAAATACATGGTATAACCAAGCAAAGGAACAACACTTTTATAAATGTTCTTCATCTTGAAGTTACCATGAGGCCTTCAACAATGAGCTTTGCTCATACCTCATAGCAAGTTCAAGATTGCCCCTAGCACCGGTTTGAGCCAAATTCTTTGTTAAATATGTCGAACAACGCCACATCCTTTTCCTGTTCATGGATGCGGGATCCTCAACAAACATAAATTTAACTGGTGAAGTGCTCTTACAGTCACTGTCTTCCATTGACCGACAAAAAGCACAAGTGTCTTAGGCTAGTGGACGATTCCAACATATATACAAGCACATGGTTTTTAAGCATTTTATCTAACTGTCCTTCTTGAAATTGACTAACACGATATTTCCTAATTTTGCTTGCTTTGTCATATAGCTTAAACAGATTTCCCCCTTATGTTACAAACGAAATTCAGTATTATGTTTGCAAAAGATCAAGTAATAATGATTTATTCTTTGTACATTTTTTCAGCATTTGTACAGTATCTCTGAAACGCTTCCAGCAACTATTGCGAAAACTTTGAGAATGTTATAAATTCCCGTTATGAATTTTGGAATTACAAGAGAAATGACATTTGTGTCATAATAACTTTTCCATTATGCCCTATGAGATGGTTGCATTACGTTTTGCTACATATATGAATTTTATTATCTCTCCTTTATTAGTTGTTTGTATTCACACAATAAATGTGTAGAAAAAAATTTTTTTTTTCTCTTTATCTTAAATCACACATGCTACTGTTTTTAGCTCACCTGGCCAAGGCCATGTGAGCATTTGCCATCACTCAGTGTCCATCGTCCGTCGTCCGTCCGTTTACTTTAACATTTTAATCTTTTTGTCTGAAAGCATTGGACGGAATGAACCAAAACTGGGCTAAATTGTTCATTGGCATTATAGTTGAAAATTTGCGATTTTGGTGCCGATCAAAAAACTTAAATGGCCGCTGTTACTAAAAATAGAACACAGGGGTAAATTACAGTTTTTGGCCAATAACTCTAAAACCAATACAGATATAAAAAATCTGACTGTATAAAATTGCTCAGGGTGGTAATAGCTATCCGCCTTGCAATTTTGAAGGAAATCCCAAAATCATGTAGGAATTTTTGCCCTTTTTCACCAAATTTTAAAAATTTTCGTATTTTTCGTCATTTATTTTCAAAACTATAACTATAAAGGCCAAGTGTAAATTGATGAAATGTTTGTCGTGATGAGGGAACTTCAAAACCGGTGTTGGGAATTGTTTGTTGAACGCCATTTTCATAAATGGTCTCGTAAAAGAGGCGGGAAAATTCAGCATTGTCCAATTTCAATGAAATTTGGTTTTTAAATAGATATTGATGTTGCGACTTCAAAACTGGTGTTGAAAATTGTTTGTTGACCCCATATTCAAAAAAGGCGGAAAATTCAAAATTGTCTGATTTCAATGAAATCTGGTATCCAAATAGATATTGAATGTTGCAACTCGAAAACCCGTGTCAAAAATTGTTCGTCAACCATCATTTTCAAAATGCCAACTAATAAGGCAATAAAACTCAATATTTTCAAATTTCAATGAAATTTAGTTTCAAATAGATATTGATGTCTCTACCTTAAAACCAGTGTCCGAAGTGGTCCCTAGCAGAAAAGTTATAAATGTCCCTATCAACAGTATCCAAATTTAGTAAAGTTATTCTTAGGATAAAATAAATGACATTGATAACAGGAAGTAACTTTCATGTCTTTATCAACAATGTTATTTTCGAAAAAATTCATAGTAACCATAGATTTAACGATTCAAAATTTGAAGATCTTTTGTTTACACAATATTTTGACAAGAATGAACAACAAAATAATAAGACTTTTTTCTTACCTGGATTGAAGAATTGTTTCATTTATTTAGCATCCAGCATGACAGTCACCATGTTACATTTAAGTTGTTTAATGCAAAAAAAAAAAACAAAACAAAACAAAAAAGAAAAAGAAAAAGAAGAAAACAAAAAACAAAACAAAAAACCGATAACGGTACATTTATCTTAATATACAACGGATAAAACCAGTCACCAGGTGAACGATACAGGCTCATGTGAGCCTTAAGTTTAGTGTATATAACCTTTGGCTAACGTATATAATACTTTGCTATTATATGCCTATGTTTTTTTTTAAATATTTTGATCACTCTTACACGTAAACTATATTAATCGTCTTTCTTCACAAATATTTTGACGTATTTAGATCATTTCTAATCCTTACGGTATTAGGCTCTGCATGATTTATGAGAGAAGACTCAATGAAAGCTATGAAATTAATACCGAAGTTACTGTAAATTTAGACAACGTATGTCTCTACAGTGCAGATCAAACAAAACGTTAGGAAGACCATAAAAGCCAACAAATGAATGTAGCAGATATAAAATCTAAATCTACCGATCATTTATGAAATGTCAGTTTAAATTTACAGTTTGTTTTATTGATAAATAAGGGATAAGTTCAATGACTGAAAGTTTAGCTGAATTTTACGGATAAAGAGCGAATTTCTGGTAACCCTTTTCCTTAAAAAATCCTCTGAAATCAAAAAAGAGTAGAGTAGTATAAGTATTTGTCTCATGTGTATTTACTCCATATCCTTTTATTCACCATTTACGACTGGAGTTTGTCTCTCCTGCAGTGTGGAGTCCGTAAAACGATTCCCCGTGCGAGAAATGTATGCTCTCTATATTTTTCAGTTATGGTGTACTTGTGCGTGAGAGAATTTCTCATATGGATATACTATTGATACTTTCAAATTTTGGCAATTATTTTTGTAATTTTCGAAATGTAATCCAGACCACCTGTTTTAAGTGCCCACATCTTACTATTTTATAACGCCAAGTTTTCTTACATTCGACTTGATGAGTGCCCTGTGTTTGTCTATATGTTGTTGTTGTCCACTAGCTTAAGACACTAGTGCTTTTGTCGGGCAAAGGATGACAGTGATTGTAAGAGCACTTTGCCGGTTTTATTGATGTTTGTTGACAATCCCGCACCCATGACCAAGAAAGACATGGATGTAGCGTTGCTCGACGATTAGCAAAGAATTCCGCTTAAACCGGTGCTAGGGGCCGTCTTGAACTTACTATGAGGTATGAGCAAAGCTCATTGTTGAAGGCCTCATGGTGACTTCAAGATGAAGAACAACAAGAAAAGCGTTGTTCCTTTGCTTGTTTTTTACCATATATTTGTAGAGACTTTGTCTCATGTGCATTTACTCCATATCCTTTTATTCACCATTGGTAAGTGGGAAGCGAACTGTCAGTCTAAAATGAATTATTCAAAACACAACGACAACTTGGCACAAACAAAGAATAAGAGACATGACATGAGTAAGGTACAAAAAAGAAAATTGAAGACAAGCAAAAATATAAAGATGAACAACACGAACACAATAAAAAAACCATTGGCGAGATAAGATGTACTAGTACAGTAAGCATTTCCTGCTTCTTAGAAGACACCTGCCGTGTTGAACATGTCAAATCCGGTAGTAAAGTCAGATAAAGAAGAGGAAATAAAACTTTAGCTGTAAAGGGAAAGATCTGTTGTCATCTTGGAAACAGAAATCCCATAGCGTTCCAAAAGATGTTGATTTCGACCGTAAACTTCTGAAGTGATGACTTCAAGTTATGGGCAACATACCCGTATTAAAGTAGCCTATGAGGGTGAGTAACCGGGCTCTATCAGGGTAGTCACTATATCGACCGCAGGTCCACTCCTTGACTAGTGAATGAGTTTGGAGATGTAAGGAATATTAAGAATACGTTTATACAAATTAGATGAAAGTTATCTAAAGGATTCAGCTTACTTTAAGAATATTAATTGAAAGTAAAATAATAACGTAAAGATGCCAAAAAAAATTACATTAACCTTTAGTCTGAAGTAGGGACTTCATGTTATACACGTATAATTAAACAAACATTTGCATTTGATCGTATCACTCGAACTCATCAGCAGAAAATAGTAAATCAAAAATATTTATGAATCATCATTTGACTATCATTTTTGTGTCTCGTAGCCATCAATCATATTGGAATAATTGGAAGTACAGAAAGTTCTCGCTCTACTCTAGTTATTCTTTTAAGGATTTTACAATTTTGATCAAGTTTACTGATACCCAATTCATATTACCAGCATGACCTCTGAAGATCATGACCCGATCTTCAATCTTAATAAAGAACAATACTAGCCCTGGACATTGAAATGAGGAGAAGAAGCGGCTTCCAAATATTAGATAACTTCTTGATCACAAAAGGGAATTCAACCAAAGATTGGAAATAGTTGCAAAACAAATACTGAAATTGTAGTAAATTTTGCAATTAAATAAATACAAACTTTGTTGTATCTAACGGTGAAGGTCGTAAAAACGACGTGTTTGGATAAATTACGACTAAAACGTATTGATTCTGATTTGCAGGTTTAGTATTTTGCTTTGATAAAATGAACTATCAAATATATAGATAATGTACATGCAATTCGTTCTGTCATCTGAGTTTTAAAGAAAAACGAAACTAGTTTCAAAATGCTGTCAAAATAAAAGTCCTTAAAACACCAACATGATCACCTGGTCACCTAACGTCTATATAAGAAGCGTAACAGAGTCCTAAGAAATAATAGAAGAAATTTTATGACCAGGAACCAATTAATTCCCACAGGCACGACAAAAACTACATGTACTTTAATTAATTAAAGTAAACCGGTCGCAAATACGTTAAATTGGTAAACTTATTTGCAGTTTTTGAACATCTTTGAGTTTATGGTCTTCCAAACGTTTAGATTTTATCTGCACTGAAGAGACATAAGTTGTCGAAATGCGCATATGCAGAAAATAAATTCACAGAAACCTCGGTATTTAGTTATTTGCAGTTGTGCTAATATCACTGGAGTAGTAGTTTTCTAGTAAATGATAGTCATCGTTCGGTTCTTTTGACCATTTTCATGTTAATTTTTAAATTGTACCTATTAACTGATACTTGATCAACGTTTTGGATGATTTGATCAATTGGATAACAAATAATATATAGATGTTTTGACTACGATATTCAATAGTTATTAGTTATTAGTTAGATATCTGGACCAGTGTAGCCAGGACATGGAATAAAAAAAGATATCTTTTTTTTCTTAGCTTATTTTTGTGACCTAGAAGTACATCGACAAAAGAATACCTAAGCAAAAATGATCCTAAATCAAAAATCACGGCATTCAAATACAACCCGAATTAAGACAGCATATGGCCAAAACAAAACAAATAGACCAAAATGAACCAGAACGTCACAAAACTACAGCACTAGCAGTGTGAAATTGAGCTATCATCAGGTACTCCGGAAGTATAAGCATGATCTGCTCCACGCGTTGCACTAGCCACACTTTCAATGAAAAGTCCGGTTTTGTCCGCGTCGGTGTTTGTCAGACCGGTAATAAACTCTGGATCTACCAATAGATATTTATATTTATTTTCGTCCGTGAAATAGGAACACTGTTACAATCTGTCAATAAAGAGGAGGAGATAACGGACTTTGTTTCTGAAAGCAAAAAAGAATAGCCTTAAATATTATTGGAACTTTTCGAACTTTTTCCGTTTTAAAATTGATACATAGTCACTGTTAATTTTGCCTCTACAGACGGCTATTTTGACAATTTTTCTTTTTTCAGTGCAGATCAATTCAGGTTGTGGAAAATCATAAAAATGTATAAAATTGTATAAAAGAGCCAATAACCAAAACTATTGATGAAAATTCAAAGTCAGCTTACGACAGAGCTTATCAAGACGGGGATATCTCTTCGTTTTAAACAAAATTTACGATAAATAAGGTTCCCCTTGAAATCAGTTTGTTGTGTAACACCAAGAAGAAAGGATATGATTAGGAAAAAAATTAAGTGCTATAAAGAAACGGAAGGTTTATAAACCTTTAAGAGAAACCTATCAATGTATTTTTCGGCAATGACGAATTTGAATTTGATAAACTGAATTGTGAAAAGGCAGAAATCTGTAGAGTAAAAATATTTTCATGATTGGTAAAATGTTACTGTTTACAATCTTTACTTCAATAGCAAACGTGCCAACGATTGACAAGACTTATATAAAAGCAATTAGTTTTTTTTCATTTATATGGACTGGTATCAAAAAAGAGACGAACACAAAATCAATAATACAAAGACAAAAAATTTGAAAATGATTAATGACAAAAATAATTTCAAATTTTCAAACATTAAATAAAAAAAGAGACAAACACAAAATCAATAATACACAGACGAAAATTTGAAAATGATTAATAACAAAAATAATTTCAAATCGTCAAAAACAACTGATAAAAGTTATACCATACTTTTTATATTCATTTTGATTAATATGGAAGTAAAAGATTTAACTCAACTAGCTTGAGCCACTAGTGCGTTTGTCGGGCAGTTGATGACAGTGATTGTAAGAGCATTTTGCCAGTTTAATTTATAATTTGTTGACGATCCTGCATCCATCACAGAACATGGATGTTCGACATCTAGCAAAGAATCCCACTCAAACTGGTGCAAGGGGCCGTCTTGAACTTTCTATGAGGTATGAGCATAGCTTATTGATGAAAGACTTATGGTGACTTTAAGATGATGAACAAAAATAAAACAATTCTTCTTTCGCTTGATTATACCATGTATTTATAGAGACTTTGTCTCATGTGCATTACTGCAAATCCTTTCATTGTTGCATAATAAACAGTAATTAAGCAATCAAATGAGATAAAAGAATATAAAAAAAGTGGCTAGAAATTGAAGATAACTTTCAAATGGAAATGAATATCAGGGATACCAGAAAAGAAATTGAGTATCAAAACCTTTGTATCAAAAAAAAAATGCAAAATCATGCTTAATTGGATAGATAGTAATTTGATTTATATCAATAACATCATTGACGCAAATGGGTAGATTTCTCAGGATATAATATCAAATAAATAAAAAACAAAAACAAAAAAATAATAACTGGAAGGCTGAATATTAAGAAAATCAGTTCCAAATAAATTGAATATTTCTAAAAGGAGAATTTTGTGACTACGTTTATTATTATTTCAATGATATTTATTTTGATGAAATAAAATTCGAAAACTGTTAAAATCTTGAAAACAATCACTTTTAGACTTTTCCGTTTAAACTCACTTAAATGAAAACAATTTACTTATCGCAAATATGTTGAAAAAGTAGAACAACAATTAACCCGTTTATCAATTGTCAATATCGTAATTAGATCAAAATGGCCAAACAATATCATAACATATCTGCTAGTAATTCAATTGAACTTTTGATGTCTTTGGGGAATCATGGGCATATATTTAGTCATCGCCACCTTTTGGCATGCTCTATGATTGATTAAAACCTGCACGTGCTTTACATTCATAAAATAAGAAAATGAATTGGTAATTTCTAAAAAAAAAAAAATAGTCATGGATGTTTTTGTCGTCTTTGTTCATGCGAAGGCTACCGTTCAATATCAGCTTTAATTTATGATAGGTGAAGCGCCTACATAATCGAGTTGACTAGGACTGGACAATGTCAAAATGTCTCTGATTTATTTATCATTGTCCATTGTCTATTTATATTAGTACTAGTTCCTATTGTGTGACCAATTTGGCAAATCTGCGTTATATGTAAATGTTATTCAAATGATCAACTGTAATTGGTCTTCAGCAACATTGCTGTTGGAATATATTATATTTGCCAAATCCGCAATATCTTTACCTAGTAAATGCTTTTCTATAAAGACCCTTTTGGTTATTTGTTATCAGCTTTTACACGTTTTTCGGTTCATGGACTTCCAAATGTTTTGGCTGGATCTGCACTGATACGACGTAAGTTGTCGAAATGCGGATATGAAGAAAATAAATTAACAGTTACTTAACAGTAACGGCATTTTGTCATCTAGTACCAAATATAAATCCTTTTTAAAATAGAAAGACTGGTGTTTTACACAGAAAACACAGTGGATTGCAGTGATGACACAGTGTATTGCAGTGATGACACAGTGTATTATCCCGTGTATTATTATTAGCACAGACCGTAATTTAACATGTGGAGTGTTGTATAGAGTGTAGAAAATCAAATATAACAACATTGCAGTGTTTAAATTAATCGAAGACAGCTAATCTAAAGAAAATACGAGTTTTTAAGAATCCACATCTGATTCCTCCAAATTGTTGTGTATTTTTTAATAACAAGATATCTCGATACTATCTTTGACGGTAGTCAGAAATTAATTCAGGAGCTAAAAAGATCTTTGTCATGCATTGATTGAACTCTTCATTGTGCCTCTTTATAAGATCATTTGTTTTGCCAAAGTACCCAATAGATATAGTTTTATTTTTTTGTTTTTTAACTCACATTGGTACCAACATACGATAATACTGTTTTGTGATTGCTGAGGATGTCCTCCTTTGATATTGTACTGACTTTGTAAGTTGGATTGACGAATGAATTGTCAATATCTATCTCTTTCGCTCAGCAGTCGATAAAAGCCCCTTTGGCAAATAAATGCAATGGTTAACATGCTACTTGAAAGCTGGTATAACAACGTAATTGGTATGAGGAAAAGACAATGTCTCTAGCACAGTTGGATCTAATCGGGGTAAATTATACATTAAGCATAGAAGTTATTTTTCAAATAATGAAGTCTATAAATATATGTTTTTTTTTCTCTTTTTTGGGGGGGGGGGGG
>MJUU01042387.1:48431-73701 GCA_002080025.1 Modiolus philippinarum
TTTTTTGTCTTTTTTTCACTAAATTCTTACACTATTTTATTCAACGAGGCAGACGTTAAATAAAAACGAGATAAAATGTGAAACGCAACCAGAAATTTGCATTATCAACTTTTTTATATAAGTCACAAAAACAACTCAGAAAGTTCATAGTACACGTACCACTTTGTTTTGTCTGTAGTGGGTTTAAATGTATGCAGAACAATGTGGCACTATAATGTCAAAATGCTGTTATATTTTCTGAATTTGGTCCATTTACTGTTGCTAATTACATACGTAGAATAATATGAATCTAGAAAAACTATATTGTGGTTTATTAGTTTTTCCTTAGCTATAGAAATAACGCAACACCAATATTATTTATCTATTTCCATGTCTATTAATAATGGAAAGTTTTCTTTCAAACTGCTGAATTTAGTAACGATCTGTCAATTAACGCTAAACTTAGTGATTTATTTGATAAACAAGACTGTAATTTAAACATTATGTTTTTGTTTGTTGTATTGACTGGTTAATTGATATTTTTTTTATGCCACACCTTTTGGCTCACCTTAACATCTGACGTAAATGTTTCGTGTATTCAAACGGGTATCGTGTGCTGTTAATCAGATACCAGCATATCAATCAATATTATTGTCATGTTCTAAGGTTACTCTTTCATTCTTTAAAACCATGGGCATATTTTCAGCACCAAAAGAAATTTAAAGTTCAAATTGTTAGGTGTAGAACCCTAAATAGTTTGTCAACATATTAATACGGCATCTGTTGGATACCTTTCTTAAACAAGTAATGGACAATCTCGTTCATCTAAATTGGACATTATAGATAAAAATAATTTATACGAGACATCATATGTGACTTTGCATCCAAGTTTGGTGAGCTTAGAACAAACCAAACATAATATTTAATATGGTAAATAGAACCCACAACAGATTAACTTTAACTAATGATAAAATTGTAGTTCTCATTTGCCACGTGTCATTTGCCATTTCATTGATGTCAACGATGTTTTTATTATATATAACATGTCATCAAAAATCTGATGGTTAAACCATATGTTAATTTTCATTAGGAATCCATTGCAAAAAACTGCATCAAAATCGGATTAAAATTTAAAAAAATGTTTTTTAGATTTCCCTCTTTAGGACCCCATTTTTCTCAATTTCTATACGATTGGAATGCATATATTCTGTGTGAGACACCAATGTGAGATCCATGCATCTACCGTGACATAACAATGCAAATAACGTCGCGTTACAATGCTATACGTCAGAAAACCAAACAACTTCGCACGAATGACATGACAACTTCGAAATTCACATAACCCCTGAAGCGTAACTTTTAAGGTTTTGTACCTGTGGTACAAAACCGCATACGATCTTTTCAAATATTTTTTTAATGTTTATTCCTTTTAATATTTTGTCGAGAAATGTAAGAAAAATAACCAGCCATGGTCAAAAATGTGAGATAGGACAATTCCACCCTCGGGTTAACATTTCTTATCATCAGAAACTCAGCAAGCCTCGTTTCTGGCTGGATAAAGTGAACCCTCTGGCGGAATTGTCAAATCTCACATTTTAGAACATAATCTCATGAACAGTACACGCGACGTGAAATTCGTTGATATAGTACACATGGCAAATTTGCTCAGGAGCACACTGAAAGGAACCCCACCAAAATCTGATTAGATAATGAATATTCTACAGCAAAATATATGAAAACACTCAATTTAGCCCCTTTTTGTACCTTTTTCAAAAAACACGCGGGCCATACTCACAAAAGGCTTTCCTTTTGAACTACGGAACATGGTCTTGAAATTTCATAACGATTGATCAACTTTCACTAAAGTTATTAACCAAAAATAAAAGTATCTACAGACCAGGACGCCGATGTCGACAACGACAGCTGCATACCATTATACGACATCGTTTTTTTGAGGTCGTATATAAAAAAATAAAAATGGAATTTTTTGGGCCTACTCAGTAGGCTACTGTAGTGTAGACCCTAAGAAATTTATAGCCCACTCGAGAAATCGAATATCCCGTTAAGAATACAATAGCCCCTTTTGGAGTGCAAATTTGTTTGCTGACCACTCGTGTTTATTGAAAGCGATCAATCTTTGACTTTCCAAAACTCTGCGCTTTGGTACATCTATTCCCAGCGCCTTTTTTTCAGCAGCGATCGCAGTCATGTGACAAAAGTGTACGATTCTGGAATTAGTGCAACATACAACTGTAATGAAGAATCTAAAAGCCAACTAGGACAAGAATTATGGAATTATAATTATCCCCCCGCTTAGTGAAAGCGGGGGGAGTATGTAATGCAGTCCGTCCGTATGTACGTACGTACGTATGTGTGGAGTGCTCCCCGATAGCTCTGGAATGATAAGAGGTGAAAATTTGAAACTAGACACTATAACAGAGTATGATCTGCACTAGAGCGCTAGGGGTTCGGAGTTTCTGTCAAACGCCCTAGGGGCAAATTATGGGTGAAAACGAATTTTCGGGATATGCAATAATCGGAGAAATCTACAAGGCTATTTGGGCTAGAAAGTTGAAACCCGGGAATCGACTCACATATTATGTGGAAAATTCACAGAAGGCGTCGGAATTTTCGTATGACCCCCTCAGGGCATGGCCTCTAGGGGGTCCAAAAAAACGGGAAAGAAAAACGATTCAGCTAGAATTCTTCTTACACCTTAAGTTGCAGAAACCTGGTTTTAATGGTATACGTAACACTGTAAAAGTTGTCTGTGCCGAAGGTTTCGGAATTTTTAAATTTGCCCTCAGGGCGGAATAATGTGCAAAAATTATATTTCGAGTTATGCAGTAATATGTGAAATATTCTGAAGTATTTATGTTTGGAAGCTGAAACTTTCTATATGAGTTCCATTATGTTTATCTAATTTGCTAATTATAGCGCACATTTGGTATTACCCCTGGGGGGAGGGCATGCCCTTAAGGGACCAAAAAACTTGAAACAATAAGTACTCAGCATATGATTGGAACTTTATGTATAATTTTCATTTTGTGGTTTACATTTTCATGGGGAATTACTTGAATTGCTTATTTAATCTAAGATAAGAATTTATAATTTTGGTTTCGGTGCCAAATTTGGTAAATTTCCTGAAAATGTCAAAGACCAATAACTTTTGAAATTCTAACATGAAATCATATAATTAAGCAACTCTTTAATGTCATCAGCTAGTATGAACACTTAAATTTCAAAAATATGATTCTTATAATGGTAAATTTCCTGAAACTCTCAAAGATCCATTATTTTTGGAATTTTACCTAGCAACCATATCTTTTTTGGTGCCTTATTTTATCAGTGATCATTTTCAATAGTTAGATTGCAAAAAACTTTGATTCTAATTTTGGTAAATTTCCTGAAAGTCTTAAAGACCTGTTATTTTTTTTTATTCTACCTAGCAACCATATCTTTTTCAATTCCTAACAGTAATGATGATAATTTTCCATAGCAAGGTTGCAAAAAACTTTGATTCTTATTTTGGTAAATTACCTGAAAGTCTTGAAGACCTGTTATTTTTGGCAATTCTACCCAGCAACCATATCTTTTTCAATTCCTAACAGTAATGATGATAGTCAGATTGCAAAAATATTTGATTCTCATTTTGGTAAATTTCCTGATAGTCTAAAAGGCCTGTTATTTTTTGGAATTCTACCTAGCAACCATATGTTTTTCCATTCCTAACAGTAATGATGATCATTTTCAAAAGTCAAATTCCAAAACACTTTGATTCTAATTTTGGTAAATTTCCTTAAACTCTCAAAGACATGTTATTTTTGGGAATTCTACCTAGCAACCACATCTTTTTCAATTCCTAACAGTAATGATGATCATTTTCAAAAGTCAAATTCCAAAACACTTTGATTCTAATTTTGGTAAATTTCCTGAAACTCTCGAAGACCTGTTACTTTTGGAATTCTACGTAGCAACCATACCTTTTACAATTCCTTACATTAAGAATCATTTTTTTTTCAATAGAAAGACTGCAAAAATCTTTGATTCTTATTTTGGTAAATTTCCTGAAAGTGATAAAGACCTGTTATTTTTGTGAATTCTACCTAGCAACCATATCTTTTTCAATTCCTAACAGTAATGATGATCATTTTCAATAGTCAGATTGCAAAAAACTTTTAAATTATTTTAAATTTTAAATTAAATTTTTATTGATGATTCCTGTATATACATTTTCAAAACCAAACTTTAGTGTTGGTCCAAAAAAGGTGAGCGGGATGATTGCAATCTCTGATTGACCTTTTTTCATTTAATGTTGAACACATTGTTAATTTAAAAAATAAGTAAGCCTGCAAATTATGCTTTCATTATTTTTTTTTTATTTATTTAATTATTTTATTTCTATTTTTTTTATTTTTGACATTACGTAAACAGCTGACTTAAATTTGTCAAATGTAAATATTGAGGTCAACGACAGAATAAATAATCTAGAGTTTATTGTGATTAAGTATAATAATTAGAACTTTGGCGCCTATGTTTATTTTGATTGGGTTTTATATCGTCAGTCTTTATTTTACTTTTGTCTGTTAAACGTTTTTTTTTTCATGTCCCATTTGAAGATGATAATTAATAGGCAACGTCCTCGGGAACTATCTTTTTTTATCATTTTAGGATATGTCTTATTTTAACGAAGTTCACGAAGACTACTATTAGTTATTTGTTAGTGACATTGAAATTTGATTTCGAATAATATTCTGTTCATAGTAAGATATGGTAATGCAGCAGATGCAGCAGTGAAGTCAAGCTGTAGACACATTACAGAAAACTGGGGGACAGCTAAATTGCAACATCCAAACTTGACCACGGGTATAAAAACTATTTGTGTACCCGATGTAGACCAAGTAATTTTTTCTTATAGATTTCCAAGGTTTGGGTATTTTTTATAAAATTAGTTCCAGGCTTTTTGTATGGAGTAGACGTTTACTAGTAAAAAATATTTACAGTTTTACTGCAAATTAGTATGAAATTTTATTATAAATATTTTTCTGTAATGAGAGCACAAGTCACACAAGTATTGTACGAAGTGGGTCAAACACATACTAAAGAAGAACTTGCTGTCATAATTATCACATTAACCTCAAAATATGACATAACTGTTTAAGCAATTTTATTTGAATTAGCTGCTGAAAGTTATCTGTTTTATGTATGGAAACAGATTGTTTTTAAACAAAATATTTTTACACTGTGATTTATATTTTCAAAATTTAATGTTGTAAGACAAAAATGTTATTCATCTATTTGACTTCAGTAAGAATAATTAGGATTTGGATTGAAGCTGTTGCCGAAGTCCTGTTGTCAAGTTTCAAAGATCATGCACTTATTCGGTTATAATTAACCAAATTAAATATTCATCAAGTATTTCTAAACCAATATTTATGAACCGATTTTTATTGAGAAACTTGCAATATCTAAATTTCACAAAAATTGTTCAAAACTAAAGAGTATCTCACTCTCGCATAGCTCTGTCCTTAGCTCATTAAGATTCTACAGTTAATTTGTTCTTGCATCAGAATTTACACATATGTCGATGTATGGATTTACAATTGTTTTAATTTGATATGCACTGAAGAGACATAAGTTGTCGAAATGCACATATGCAGAAACAAAATCAACGGTAACTTCGGTATTTGTTTTTTTTTATTCCCATTGGACCGATGCCTCTGCTGGTAAACTGTACGTCCCCGAGAATATAGTCAGTAGTCCGAGAGCGATTTAAAAAAAACTGGCAATATCTAAATTTAACAAAATTTTGTTCAAAACTAATGAGTATCTTTCTCTCGCATAGCTCTGTCCTAAACTAATTTTGGCTTTACTATTTAGATCCTATTGGTCATTTGTTCTCTATCAGATTTTTACACATATTTCGGTAAATGGATTTCAAAATGTTTTGATTTGATGAGCTGAAGTTGTCGAAATGCACATATGCATAAACAAAATTAACAGCATCTTCCGTATTTGTTATTTAGATGATTTCCCTTATCAAGACAAGCCTGCAAATATTCTATCTGCCTCAGACATAGTATAAGTTCCCTGTTTTGTACGAATCAAGAAAAAAAAGAAATAAAATTGTTTTAATTGAATTAAAATTGTAATATCAAAACATTACGTAAATATCCGAGGGCCTGTGTGACATATTTAAACGCATTAAGAATTAACTCTTAACCACTTCAAACTATCAGACATTTTTATGCAAAAAATATTTGTCAAGATCTTGAAATGGGACCAAGCCAATCTTGTAACCTCAACATCATGATGAACTGTCGTGCCAGGTAATCCCAATGCTTCATTTCTTATCTTTCTTTTGTCTTCTTCGCTTTGTTTTCTGAAGGTAATTTTCTAAATTTTTACTGTTTTTGAAATTCTAGTTCTGTATTTCTAGGTTTAACCCACTATCTGTTTTGAAATTCCTGAACAAATAATTAAATACCGAAGTTACTGGGAATTTATTTTCTGCATATGCGCATTTCGACAATTTATGTCTCTTCAGTGCAGGTAAAATCTAAACTTTTGGAAGACCATAAACTTAAATCAGAACCATTGCAGTTTCCAATCCTTCCGATGATTTTCCACCTGCTTCGGCTTTTTTGGCCTTCGTGTTTCGACTTTTAATTAATTCTATTCATTGATTTTGTTATTAAACCCCATGCCTTAATTCAAATTCAAGTTTTGGAATTTCCGAAGCAGCTTCAACAACTGAATCATCAAAAAGTCCTCACCGATTCAGTATTTCTTTTTATGTGAGTTTGAATATCAATTTTTGCTTTCCTGAATCAACATCCAATTTTAAATGTGTGCCTTAAATAATAAATACATTCTGTTAAACTTAAAAAAAAACATGACAGTAGAATACCGTAGGAACAAAGGAGTGGTATTAACAAAAATCCAAAGACATGGCAAAAACGAGAACACATAAAACACTGGCGTTAGATAGCTACAAAGCACAGAAATAACACGCAACATTTAAACCACGACACTCGAAATGTCAACTACAATGAAACTGAGAGTGACATCAAATGCTCTGGAATTGTAAGCATTTTTTGCTCAGTTAACAGCACTCTGTAAGTGAGTCAAAACAAGGAAAAGTCAAAATAGTCAAATCCGTGAAGTCGTGAATCCAGCTTAAAATGTCCTCTTTCATTTGGGACACTGACAAGTCATATCTTTCAATGATATTATGGTGACGGCCATAGAATTTCTCGAAGCATAGGCTGGACAAATCCTAACTAAGCATCTTATGGGACAGTGTTTTGCTCTGTTAAAAAAATCACTTTAAAACTTCATGCTCGACAGTAACGAATCAATTTTGAAATTTACAATCTATAGGCTAGAGAGTTAGAGATATTGCTGCTTAGAAAGGGAAATTCACAATTGGGAAGTTAAAATCATCACACTTGTTATATAGCTTAGATTTCAAACGTCCATCTTCGTCAATATACAACAAAAGATCTAGATGCGAGGCTGAAGTAGGTGTATCAGTTGTTTCTTTAATTTCAAGCTCATTTGGATAGATCTGATGTAAATATTCCTAAAATTTCGACTATTTAGATAAAGGAAATCGAATATGTAGCGGAAGCTGAAATTAAAGATCTTTTTTCCTAGTTCAAATGACATCTTGTGAAAATTTTGTGGCCGACCTTTCTCTTTGCCACTAAAGTTTGATTTTCCTCTACCGGTTTTGACTTTACTACCGGAGTTGACATGTTCAACACGGCGGTTGTCTTATAAGAAGCAGGAGATGCTTACTCTACCGGTGCACCTGATCTCACCGATGGTTTTTATTGGGTCCGTGTTGTTCATTCTTGTATATGTGCGTGTCTTCATTTTCCTTTCTGTGCCGTGCTCATGTTATGTCTTCGTTTCTTCGTTTTTCCGACGTTGCCATTGTCCTTGGATTGTTCTTTTCAGACTGACGGTTCGGTTCTCACTTGCTTTAAAATTTTATATTTCACAACAATAACGAATTCAATGTTTAGAATCATATCTTCTGAGAACTATTTATAATCCTACTCCCTGAAATATTTATACTTTAACTAATCCGAGATTCTGATTATCGGAAAATATTCAACGAATGATCGAATAACGCAATAATTCACGAATGCGCGCAGCGCATAAGTGAATTGCAGCGTTTTTTTATCATGAGTTGAATATTTTCGATAATCAGAATATAGGATTAGTTATTGTTTTTATTATACAGACCTTCTTATATAAAATAAAGCGGTTTAATTTAAGATAAATTGCAAGAACTGCATTTTCTATGTTAATCCGCTGCGACATTCACTTAACAACAACGTTGACAACGTCTATTGTGACGTCACTTCCTAGAGTGAAATTATGGAAAATAAGTTCACAGTTAATAATCACCTTTATTTCACTGAGAAATTTTAATCTTTCACCACAATCTATATAATATTTTTTTTTCAATAAATTATAAATAATAACCCAATAAATATACAAAGTACTGTCCTAATGCAAAATCGAACTTATTTCTATAACCTGGATTACTATTCATATTTCTATATTTCATTATTTTATTTAAAAAATCACCTTTATTTACTTTGATAAAACCGTTAATTTCAGAAATACTAATTGTAAATTAATTTATTTAAGACTGTGACATAGGTGCCAAGTGGCAGTGTAATTCCGGACAAATTATTTCAACTGACATTAGCTCAAAATCATATCTACGTATATAATCAGGACAATTTGCTAGCTTCGTTAGTTCGGAAATCCAGCATAAAGTATACGGACCCCCTATTCTTGAAATTGGGCAGTCTATATTTTTTTTACAGTTGCCGATTTTGCTTATTGTTATATTGTGTATGTATTATCTGGATTAAATATAAATTTCAACGGAATATTTGTGTACTGCTTTTGCAACAGACTTTTCTACCGCTAGTTCCCCCCAGTGTTTGAATTTGCAATACAAAAATTGGTGGAGAATCCGGACATTCTGTGGATTTTTAACATCCGTCTGCAGTTTGCGTTGCAAGTTCCTGCGCGTAAATTGTTTAACATGTATCCTGAATATCTTAGATGGAACAGAGACAACTTTCCTGAGACTCAGAGATGGAATTCCCTTTACCATAGAAGAAACTGCAAGCACTGTACTCGATGTGAAAAACTCAGCACTATAGATCATTTTTGTTATGCAGTCAAAATCAGTGTTTAAGATGTGGACAGTTTGGACATTATACAAAATTGTGTTTTACAAGACTATCAAATCGACATGCTAAATCTGAAAAGCGTAAAAAGCGGGAGTCCCAAAGAATGGAAGTTTACAACAAATCAAAAAGTGTAATGATAATTTTTCAGTACTCTCATCCCAGTGATAATGATTTTCATTAAACCATCAAATCCATGGATAATACTGTAAGATCAGAACTCAAAGAAATAAGAAATGGGAAAAGACTAATTTCAAATTAGACAAAGCATTGTGTGTGTCCGAAATGCACTAGTGAATTTAGAGCGTGAAGTCCGCCAACTGAAAAAAGATAATAAAAAAACTCCGTAGTCCGCATAGAGACTTAATAAAGAACCACTGCGAAGAAGTGAAGAAATAGACGCAGGAAATCCGACAACTAAGAACTTTTCTGTCGAGAAAATGAGGAACAAATATTTGTGTACTGCTTTCGCAACAGACTTTTCCCTTAGTGTTGAAATTTGCAATACGAAAGTACTGTTCAAAATTAAACAAAACAACAATAACTATACCCTCTGAATATGTCTGAACATAATTTCAGAAAAATTGAGATCTAGAAAAAATAAGTTTCCTAAGTCACTAAAATTTTAATTTTGTATTCCACAAAAAAATGCTTAAAAATACAATTAAAAATACATAATTCATAAACAATCGATTGAAAACCCGTAGTATTAACACAGTATCCTCTAATTGAGAACATATTTTGTTAAACAGCTTAGAAAGTTCAATGTATATGTAGGCAGGGTGCTTCGTCTTTATTTGTAATGAATGTAAATTGTGGACAACAATATGCGTATAACAGGGCCTAACAGGGCTATGTTTTAGAGATATTATTTGGGGTATGGAAGGGACAAAGAGACGGAAAATTATGTCTGCCATTTCAACAATTAAAAACATGGTAAAATCGAAAGGCGCAGTGAAGTTAGCAACCATGGACCACTCAAAAATAATAGTTCCTACACGTGCAAGAATTTCTTCAAATACGTGGAAGTGTTTTACGTGGAGCAGATCTACTTACCCTTCCGGAGCACCTGATGATGCCTCATTTTTTGTACGGGTTCACACGTACTGTCTCAATTCGTATTGGATGTGAATTGCCGTGATTTTTAGAATTCCCCATCCCTCATTCTTGCTTCGGTATTTGTTTGCCGATGTATTACATCCAAGCCGAAATTTTTGTATTTATTGGTCACGCACAACCACGGACAAAATTTTAAAAGGGTTGAACTCCGCATCCTGGGACACTGATTCCTATTTCAATATCCCGTTTATCCCTCGGGTCGGCCTTGTTATGAAGGGTCATCCACTGCAAGCTAGATGACCCCTATATATATTGTATCATATATTAACTTAATATACAAGCCTGCATTGTGAACACACTTTCTGTTGAGACGAAAACTGTTGGAGTTAAAAAGTATATTTATTTTCTTTTTCATGCCAGTACTTGACAAACACGAAGGACTAATTGACGTTAATTCTTATTTAAATGCCTATGTATGGTGTGATTGAAAAATATACAATGCGGGTTGCATTTATTAAAATGCCCATCCCTTAGTAGACTTAGTAATATACATAATGAAAGGCCTACAAATTTGAAGTATATTTTAGTATATTATTGCTGCTGAACAGTTAATTGACAATGGAATGGATTATTTGCTGTTGAACAGTAAATTGACAATGAGATAAATTATTGGTATGTCGGTATCCTACTACATTGTTTATAAACGTAGCATTATCAATCATTGCTTCCATTGTATGTGAAATTGATTGAAACAAATTGGAATTAAAGCATGGTAATTTCTGCACATTAAACAAAGATAACATTACAGCAAATTTGCATAAAGTAAACGGAGTAGCGAACATGGCAAGATAAGAATGACTACGAAAACAATTGGTTACAAAGATTCAATATGATGAGAAAATGCATCATAATTTGTGCAAATTAGTCATACAAGACGTTAGGATGTTTGGGGCTCAGGATTTTAATATTGTGTCAAATTTTGGAACTGAGCGGTTTTTATACATTTCTTCATAGTCATTGGTTCCAATTTTCCAAATATATATTTCTGGGGTATTAATTACTATATGTCGTAATGTCAACATAATGTTCCACAAAACTTCACAAAAGAAATCTAATTTAAAAGAATCTTACAACAAAGAGATTACAGCAGGAGAAAAAGATCACATACATGTACAGCCGAGGGTAAGATTTGAGGTATTCACAGGCAAAGCTCACTGAGTACGAGAAATCTTATACAAAAGTGTGGTAGATTTTTTTGTCTTGTGCCGCAATTGTGTTTGATTATTATTTTCATTCCAGGTATAACAGGAAGTTGAAAAGATTGTTTAAATCTACCGTACATTCACATGAACACCATATAGTTCGTCCGACCGCTGAAAATGTAAATTAAGAATGATATTGATAGTCTTGAATGGTATGGACGGAGAGAACTAGTAATGGTAAGTGGCGTTATGAAAAGACTATAAGGAGACTATCAAGATGGTGATATTCTCAGATCCCGCCGAGTGGTTAATCCTCTCAGAAAAGATAAGATTAATAGACCAATGGCACTTGGCCAATTATTGAGATCCAATAACCAAAAAAAAAAAAAAATAGTAAACTGCCGAAGGAAGTGAGTGATCTTATTCTTATAGATGAAGACATTAGAAAAAAATACTTAGTCTTTTGCATGGACAATGCAGCAAGATGAAATAACGAATGAAGTTAACAACACTATTTCTGTTTTTTTTAGATTTCAAGATTCCCATCTAAACATGACCTAGATATTATTGTTAACATAGTAATTTTCGCGGTGTACTAAGTTTTCATTGTTTTCGCGGTTGATAAAACACCGCGAAAATTAATCCACAACATTTTTGTTCAAATTTCAAGAACAATCAGACGCTACTAATATATTAGTTCTTCCTAGAAACCGCCGAAATTGATAGTATGTCCCGATTCCCGAAACTGCGAAATTTAGCAAATCGCGAAAATCAATACGTTGAAGGAAGCTCATGTCAAACAAAATGATAAATAAAAGCGGACCGAATTAAAGCATTTCATCGATTTACAAGAGATGCTGTGAAAATGACGTGATGAAAATCCTCCAATATTTGATCAACAGCATTTTTGTTGAATGTATCGGCTGTGGTTTTCAACAAGCATTAGGGATTCCTACGGGCATTAATTGTGCGTCTATTTTAGCTGACCTTTTCTTTAATTCGCATGAAGTTTTTACAACGGCTAATACAACAGAAACAAAAAAAACTAGCTCAGACTTTTAATTTCAGCTTCAGATATATAGACGACGTAGTTTCTTTTAATAACCCAATATTTAAAGTATCTTCATATCGGATCTACCCCAGTGAACTTAAAATTAAAGAGACAACCTATACACCAAATTCTGCTTCATATCTCGATCTTTTTGTATACATTGACGAACATGGACGTCTGGAATCTTCTTTATATGACAAACTTGATGATTTTTACATAACCGATTCTGACATAACCCTGGATGGACCCACTGACAGTGTGACGGGAGCTGTAAAAAGAGCAGGACAAGCTTACCCTTCCTGAGCACCTGATGTCACTTTGTTTTGTTTTGTTGTTGTTTTTTTAGAGTTCACACTGTTTGGTTTTTTATTTTTTAGTGTTGTGTTTGAGTGTTTTGTGGGTGTGTGGTGTCTTCTGACCTTTAGAGTTCTTGCTTTTGCCTCTGGATTTTGATTTATGTAAGTTTGTGCTTTATTACTTCAGTCTTCTACTGCCTTTTTTACCATATACAATATTAGCAATTAAATGATTTAACAAAATCGTTTATTTGGCTTTGATAAAAGCTACGGTAAAATCCGCCTCATATGGCGATCAAAACCAAAAATTTGTCTCAAAGGATACTCCAACAAAATGAAGACAATGTTCTTTGTTTAAAGAATCATGTGGCAATTGGACAACATGAATTATCTTATAAAACTTGGACACACTCCAACCTCGTTTAAGCATAGTAGGTACATCTGCAAACGAAAACCGAAGCAAAACAGGAGAAAGGGTGTCAATTTAAAATCTTAAAAATAAAAAAAAAAAAAAATACTACAGTTATTTAGATTTAAGGTAGATCACGGCGCATTCGATTGGCGCATTTGTGTAACACGAGTTGGATGGGGAATTGACTTGATTTTTAAGCCGGAATAATCCTGTATTGGCCTATTCACTGTGACGTCAAAACAGATTGACATACACTTTCCCGCGAATTAGCTCCCTTTTCCCGTAAATATTGTCTATTTCTATATCAAATATCTTTCTTAATCGAACGGTGACATGTGGATTTTTTCAGCGTATCAGACAGCTTAAGTGTATATCTCTGAAATATCAAAAAATAAAAAAAATCTGTCTGATATTTATTTTATATGAAAAATAAACAATAAGCATGTTCTCACAGTTCCTTTGTAATATTGCTGAAAAATACTGAATTTGGCCCGATTTTCAAAGCTAGATAACAGAAAAAGACGATCGGTGACTTATTATTTTTATTTTATTTTTGGAACATATAGGTTTAGACCTACAAAATATCTTAAAAGAAAAAAATACTGTCTGATATTTTATTAGGATGGAACTACCTTAACAAAGATGGAGACCACATTACGAAGACAGGACAAACAAACAAATGAACAAGAACTTCAGAAAGGTTTCATCAGAGGTTTCATCAGATGCTCTGGATCGTTAAGCATGATGCCAGTTGTCAAACTGGCAAATCCGGTGTTTATCGATAAATGAAGTGAAGGAAAATCGAAAGAGTTAATGCTATTACAGATATGCATGGTATGATATAAAATAATCTCTGGTATCATTTTGGAGTTGTTCAAAATACACACTTGTTGTATACAAAATTTTTCTCTGAAAAAAGTAATTAAAATCAAAATGAACAAATACTTTCAGGTTGTTATTTTATTAGCTTTATTCAAATATTAATCGATCATCTCATCGTTTACATAGGACCGTACAAGGGGTACCGAGTACGGATGTACGAGTAATAAAATGACATTTCACTAAGAACATGAAATTATAATTTGCTCTTTTTTAAAATCTTTTTCACAAAACAAGGGAACGCGACAACACGTGAATTGAAAAACGACAAACATGCACGTTGCACGAAAATAATCGTGTACCACCCTCATCATATGGTCGATTTGTTTCTTATCGTCATTGATCTAACGTAAATTTATCCTCTAATTAATAAGTAAACACGCAATTCTCAAGAATATAGAATGCATTTTATAATTATTCTTCTACATCAAGTCATGATATGGTCTGGAAAGCTTTTTTGCATTTGTTTTTCTATACCATTAAAATTTATTCTTTCCCATTGTGTTTAGTTGATAAATAGTTAAAATCTCATATGCAGAACATACGAGATTTTATGTAGAACCACATATATTTTTCTGATCAAATAGGTCACTTATAATAAAACTCACAAAATTACCTCCCTCATTTTTAAAAATTTGTTTTAAATTCTACCACAAATTCAGACAATTTTGTACAATTTTGCAATCTACAAGTGAATCTATCTTCTCGTAAAGTCAAGTACTGTGGTAACTGATAATATATTTGTAGGGAATGAGCTGCAATGGTAGATATGTGTATTTCCGAATGCCAAAAGTAATGATTAACATCTTTTAAAAGTTACTGACATTTGAAAATCCTGCAAGGCTGTGAGCTGAATTTGAACCCATACCTCTACGGCATCATCCGTAAATGAGTCTTCTGTCCGTCAACAACTCCACACGACCAAAGATACCTTCAATAATTAAAAATAATGATGCATTACATGATACCCCACCGCTTTTCACAAAATTTCAGTTCCAAGGGGCATAACTCAAGACCCCTTGGATCTCTGAACCCAAAATTTAACTTTGCCCGGGGTTAATGGTAAACAACTTACATACCAAGTGTGAAGAACGTATGTTATTTCGTTCAGAAGTCATTAGTCGAAAACCTTCGGGGGACAAACAAACAGACGGACACACAACTGAGGGTATCACATGATACATCGCCTTACGTGTGGCGGGGTACAAAAACGGTGCTGGTAAATTGGTGTCTATCGTTAGCGGACATGATGATACACAAGGTAGGGAAGAAATTAAAGAGAAAGAAGTAATAGTTACAACGATATTTTAATAAAGGTGACAGGCAAGATCTCTTTATAAATGAAAATATAAGTATAGTAAGGTAAGCTGCAAAGATAGAAATTATAGTATAATTAATTGACCGTCGTGAATATCAATAAAAATGTCACGAGTGCCGAACAACGCAGAAGGATTTAACGAGTTGCAGAACTTGTTTTGCAACGAGTTAAATCCACTGCGTTGATCGACACGAGTGACATTTTTATTGATATTCATGACGGCCGATTAGTTATGCTTTTTATTATATAGATTTTCTACTCAAAAATCGAAATTTTAGATGCGGATTATTTTTTTCATGTCAATACGCCAGTTGTTTACTTGACGACGACATTGAAGACATTGTGACGTCGCTTCATTAAGGTTAGCGAGGACACCTGACCCCAAAAATAATTCCGAATTCAAAATGGCTATTTTTTAAATATATTACTGTTGAATATATACCCTTTCTTTGGTATAAATATTGGACCACCTTTCCAGGGGTTTTTCTAAGATAAATGGGGTCAAAGTTACCTCCCCCTGAATGATGGTCCGAATTCCCATTTACCCCCCTTTTGACCATATAAAAAACCAATTGTACATTGTTTTTGTAAAAAGAGTGTTTGGGTTATAAGTCGTTGTTGTTTTAAAGGTATTCCTAGAAATATATCCACTTCTGTCAATTATTTTTGCTTATATTCCCAATTATGTGCACATTGAGGTTAGATTTTTATCACTTTTTGCCCCCTGAAGGGACATAAAAAGTGAAATTTAGAAAAACTTCCGAATTCAAAATTTCATTTTTTTACTTAAATATATACCTTTATACNGATTCAGGCCAAGTTTGGTTACATTTGGCCCAGTGGTTTCAGAGGAGAAGATTTTTGAAATTGTTGACAGACAGACAGACAGACAGACGGACGGACGACGGACGACGGACGACGGACGCATAGTGATGGCAAAAGCTCACATGGCCTTTTAGGCCAGGTGAGCTAAAAATCAGGATAGCAAACCAGGCTTTTAAGAGAACTACAAGCATTCAAAGTTGACAACATTGCCCTCCTCCCCTCAAAAAAGTTTGCCTTCACTAGAACAAAAACCAGAAGTGATGTCACTGGCTGTGCTTGTGGCACAAATACCAAACTAAAATAGTCATATAACTGTAAATGGTCTTCAATTGACTAGAACAAGAAGTTGTAGGTTACACATGTCAAACCGGAAGTGGATACTTTCTTTACCTACTGTTATCATAAATACAAAAATTTCATCTACATATTCAAATTTTGTGATAAATTGTATGATAGTTCAACATGTGACCCCACAGGAGTCCTATAGAGAGATAAAGGAGCGTGCATACGGGACCGGAAGTAGTTTGAATTTCCAATTGGCCACCGTTTGGACCGGAATGACCTATTATGCTGTATAAAGATATATTTTGGATAGCATTGACTAAATGAATGAGTTGATATTTCTCATATTTTCTTGTTCCAAACTTCTAGGGAGTGATCTTTATAAAACGGAAATCAGCAGTGGCTTGTTCTGGCAGTATTTCTATCGTGTCTGCATTAATTGTTAAGAAGGAGGACACTGCTATTGTTGTTCTAGGGGGAATTCTCTCTTCCCACAATTTTCAAATTTTATTCTATAACTTTTTCCACTTTTCTTACCCCTTTCTGTACATATTGACTTTTTTCCCTACTATATCTCTATCTAATTTAAATTTTTATCAAAGTTATTTTCCTTTTTTGAGCACTTTTACTGTGTTAATTTATTATTATTTTTCGTTTTTTCTTCTTATTTCAAGTTTATTTCCATTTTTCATCATATACGAAGGAATTTGAATTTTTCCCTCCATTTTCCTGTTTCCATGGCAACAGTCGCAATTTTGATATTTTAAAGACTAAAAATCGTATCTACACATGCTAAGTAACCTTCCTGTCAAATTTCAGTCATTTTGGAGCAATTTGAAAATTTCCCGCCATTTTCTGTTTCCATAGCAACGGTCGCCATTTTGATGTTTTTTAAACCATAGTTCGTTTCTACACATGCTCAGTAACATTCCAGTCAAATTTCATTCCAACCTGAACATTTTAAATTTTTTCCCGCCATTTTTATGGTTTAATCACGTGACAGCTGTCCTCACTAACCTTAAGACGTCATCCAGTGACTAGAAATCCTTTATTATCACCGGTGACAATATGACATTTATTTAACTGAGAAAACTCGATAAATCACCGCTATCTATATAATAATGCATATTTCTGAATGCCAACAGTGATGTTTAACGTCTTTTTCAAGCTATTGACCTCGAAAAATCCAGCAGAGGGGTGATCTTGATTTGAACCCATAACTCTACGTTACCATCCGCCTAGCATTCACCCGTCTGTCAACAACTCGGCACGACATCGGATACCTCTAATAAAAAAAAAACAGTTTTATCAATTTCTTGACTTCAGATTTTGCACACACCGTTTGAGATAAGTTCATTGTCACAAACACATGCGAAATTATGTGTCTCGAAATGTATTTTGATTATCTTAATTTTACTAAAATAACTTGAGTGTTTAATAGTATATTACATTAGTGACATGAAATAAAGACATCATACAGACATAAAAAAAATTATATCTGTTTTTCCAAATATTAATCAAATTATAAAATTCACAAACTGTCTATTTAACATATAAATACACTGTATTCTATTTTCTACAAATTCCATCCTTAGCTGATTTGGGCTTTACATTGAGGTCATATTAGTTATTTGTTCTCGATCAGATTTAAACACGAGTTTATGGTTTTCCAAACTTTAGATTTTATCTGCACTGAAGAGACATAAGTTGTCGAAATTTGCAATGCAGAATTAAATTCACAGTAACTTCGGTATTTAGTCAGATTTATAAATAAAAAAAAAGAATAAAATACAACGTATATACAGGGTAAATGAAGATTCATGGAGATTTACTAATTATGTTGACATCTTCATACTTATTAAAAGTTCTGCACAACACGCAGATGATGTAACATCCGAGACTAGTCGTGGGATGAAGACAAAGACATAAGATTAAGTACCCTTACTTTTATTATATCAAATATGCATTTAATGAAAATCATGAACTATTTTAACTAATTTCGTTTTTCGGTAAACTAATTTTACAAATGGTATTCTCAATCTTAAAAGTGATTAAAGACAAAGTGCGATTTTATATTAAAGAATCCCGTTTTAAATTGATAACATATTTCTTAAAACATAAAACACAAAGAATATTTAACTGTATTTAGAAACCTTACAAAATTATGATTTCAAAATAAAAAGGCCTCTACCTTTTCTATACAGTACGAATGCAAGCTTTACATCCATGAAGTTTATTGTTAAATTTAAATTGGATATTGTGTAGGCAGAATGGACATCTAAACACATTATTTTTGAAATTGAATTTTGGTTGTAAATTGTTAGTGTTATGTCAACAAAACAGTTGATTGTGTTATGTTTGACAATCTATTTTTGTAAATTTAATTTAGGCAATTCCTTTTCAATAACTTTATTTTACAAAAATACAACTAAGCAAATAGTCTGCATATTCAAATAATACATATCCAGGTTTAATAATTCGTAAATGACATTTGTCTCAAATACAAATATAGACAGTAGTCTGACGTCAGTATTTTCGTTTTCCGAATACTGAAAGACATGATGAATTTTGAAGCTGAATTTTTCTTCTGTGGACTATGTTTTACCAGCATACTAGGCTCCTTGAGCTAGCTGTCAGATAACTGGCGAGTACTTCTTGACCCATCTTTCAAAATTATGTTTTGTCTCATTCTTTTCTTTTAAAATACAAAAATACCCAAATTGCATAATAAACCATTAATTTTGTTATGCTGTACACGTGTACATTGCGTAAATTCATTACCAAGGACATCCACCAAGTGCAAGACACGGAATGAAGCCTCAGTATTTTAAATTTCTGTAAAATTTTTTATGTCAAACAAGTCTGACTATGAGCTGCCGAATACTTTCGAGGATCTCTGTTCAATGGCATCGATCGAGTGGTTTCAAAATAGAACAATTCAAAGATAATGATCTTGGAGTGGTCTAGTAGTCTTCTCGTTGTGGGTTTATTTGCAAGTTTATTATACTGTATGGAATTGGGATACAGAAAATAGATGTTTGGTTACCCATAAACCGGTTTTACCCTTCTGCTAGCTTTCGCTAATTTCGGTACCAAGTTCGGCTATCCCGAGTTCCTATCGTTGTTTACGTTTGTAGTTTTGCCTTTTATTTATTCTTTTGTTGTTCAGTTCCCTTGTAACAAAATAAAACACTGGAGGAAAATCTTATAAAAAATATTGAATCAAATAAAATAATATTTACAATTAAAATTTAAAACAAAATGTATATATACTTAAAATCTATATAAAAGGCTTTGAAAAACTCATAATTTAGAGTTCAAATAAAAATAACATTCTGTAGAAAAAATATTTAGCTAAAAAAATTAAAGCAAATAAAATTATCTGCACATTGCTAAAATTAAAGTGAAAGGGCATCTGCGAAATATATATCTGACAGTACAAAATCTATGTCAAAAATATCAAGTTTAAAAAATAAAATTTAAAATATTATAGAAAAATATCACAGGTAATCAATCTACATAATTACACTAAGAAATCATTTCAAAAACACTAAATTAAAACTTTAAAATTTGTCAGCATTTAACATCACGGAAGCAGACACCTATTTAATTTACAAGCATTATATATATGTAACAGGGCAAACTGGAATCCAGGGGAATCCTCCTAGGGCAAACTTGAATTCTGATTTCTCCTAGGACAAATTGGAATTTTAATTTGCCGTAGTTTAAATCCAGTGTAAATTGGAATTACAATTTCTACTCTGACAAATTGAGATATTCAGATTTGCTCTAGGTGGATCCTGGATCCTACTGACTTATCATTAAAAAACGTTATTGAAAGAAAAATATTTCATCCCACTATTGATATTTTATCTTTCGACAAGACAAATAAACTTTTAACCTCCATGTTTAATCATTTTAACTTGGGTTACACTTAAGGAATAGAAATCCGTCAGGTTGATCGGTCAAATACTTACTTTGAAATCAATGAAGTAACAGATTCTGTTTAAAGAATCTTTTCCAAAGATGGTTTATTGAAAAGTATTTTATAGAAGACCATCTTATTGATTTAAATCTGTATGTTTTTTTTTCATTTCTAAATGCTATACACCCTACTGCACTGACCGAGATCTCGTTTAATTAAGCGTGTCTCAAAAATGCCGACATCAATTTTGTGTCTTTGTGCAATTGCAACACTGTAAATGTAATACTTTCAGGTGCTCATGTCGGAAAAGCTAAATTTACTTGTTCCACAAAATGTCAAAAAGAAATAAATTGAAGAAATGTTACAAAAAATAAGTTTAAGATTAAGAAAAAATTGTAAATATGTTGTACTTTTAACTGTTTTAATCTGCCAATACTGATTTATATTTCTATAAATAAATATTAAATTTTATTGTTCATTTATTCAATTAAAAGGATCCTAGATGGTTTTAATAACAGTAGGATCCAGCATCCTCCTAGAAACTATATTTAGTACGATCGTGCATCGTCCTAGAAAATCAGTGGGATCCAAAATCCTCCTAGTGCATATCTGGATATCTCAATTTGTCTTAGTAGAAATTGGAATTCCAATATACACTGAATTAAAACCAGGGCAAATCAGAATTCCAACTTGTCCTAGGAGAAATCAGAATTCCAATTTGCCCTAAGAGGATTCTAGATCCTTCTGGATTCCAATTTACCCTGTAACATATACATATACTTTCAGTTATTACTCTGGTGCAAGTAAGATACCGTAAGTGTTCAAACAAAAGAATATTCCTTTATTAAATGTAAGTATTATCTTTTTCGCAAATAGATAAAAGCATTCGGTGTTCAAATTTTCAATTGTAAAATCTCCCAGATTAAAAAGCACACATTTGTTGGAAATGTATTGTATCTTATATGCTAAGACTGTTAAGCTTATATTAAAAGACACATGTAATATAATTTCATATTGCTTTAACGTAAGTGTGTAACTAGATTTAAGTCCTAAGTACAATAACCTTCTTTCAGTGTATGTCATATGAGGACATTCAAGAAAATATGGCATACTCAAGACCACGTCGACATTATATAGCTGAGATTACATCTACTTTGTTGAAATAACAACGTCTCATCACAAAGACACATTTTTCGGTAACCCTCATGAAAAAAGCAATCGACCTTAACTGTAATATCCGAAAAAAAATGGTTTCGGGTAGGTCACATCCTAGGGAAAGGTACTTCCTCTCTGTGCTTTCAAGGACAATATACCCCCGCTTTCAATTTTACTAAAATCTTTAATTTTCAACGAAATCGTTTAAATTTCCTTGGAACTACAAATGTGCTAGGTTCCGAATTAGTTATACTACACTTAAAAAACTATGGTATCGTTACCATTTAGTAGAGAATATCCAGGTGTTCGACTGACGATTGACTCAGTGGTTATAGATAGCTCAATACCGAAATTGTGGATATTGTTTTAAATCTGTATTTAGCCATTTCATTTCGACAGTTTATTTCTCATGTGTGCAGATGACCTAAAACATTTGAAAAAACCCAAAAATGAAAGGAGATAAATATATAATAGTGAATAAATATCGGAAGCACCTAAAATCACAACAAAATCAGAAAATCATATTTTTACGAGATATGAGTAGGAAATGGGGTAAAAACACAGTTGCCGAACAAAATTGCCGATAGGCAAATCAAAAAGGCAAAAAAAAATGTCGGCCGCTATGGTCCTGACTTGTTACAGGCATTTCCAAAAAAAAAAATTGAAAGAATTTCTTATCTTAAGTTGGAGGGAAAGTGTCATGTTTGTTTCCATATTTTTTATTGTAATAACTACTGGTTCAACATGAAGTTGAATAAAAACAAGACAATTTTATGGATAAACGTTCTAGTCTTATCTTGCAATTTTTTTTGTCATGTTATTATTTTTGTTGATTTGTGTATTTTTAATGGTTCTGATACTAAACTGTTTGGTGGTATATCAGATATAAGTTCTTATAATGTGTGAAGGGCACCATTAAATGTAAATAAAAATAAGTGAAACTACCTGCCACCATAGCAACCGTCATTGATTACTACTTTTTATCTCATGATTGAATCAAAACTTGTCTTTTGGGGTACTTTATATAGAGATTAGGTTATTCTCCAACATTTTTGATATTTATAAACTGTTTTGTTTTCTTTGCGATCTGTTTTTTTTTGTTTGTTTTTTTTGTTTTTTGTTGTTTTTTTTTGTTTTTTGAATTTTTGTTTTTTTTTTGTCCAAAAAATCATTTCTTTCTTCTTTACTGTAAGAAAATATTAAATTCAAAGTTAAAAGTCTATGTTAACAAGCTTCTCTTTAGCCCAAGGAAGTGATTTCAGTTATCCCAGATAGAACTTTGAGAGATGCTATAGTTAAGGATATTGTAAAAGGAATCTAACTTCATTTACTTTGAAAGTTTTGTTCGTTTTTTGTGTTGAATTACTATCTTTTTTAATTGCGTCCCCGGCCATTTACTATATTAGTAAAGGTAATTCGAAACTCTAAATTTGTAGTGCTTCAAACTTTAGTTTGACTTAACATATCCGTTAGGGTCGATTTATTTAGTTTCATTTAGTTGCTTGCCTTAGTTTTATTGTTGATTTGACACTTTTGCTCTTGATATTTTCAGGTCTGTGATGCCGAAATAGTTCCAGTGGCGTTGGATTACATAATAAGGATATATATTACAAAATTTAATATAAAAACAATTTATTTTAAAGTACATAGAATTTTATCTAGAATTGTGGTTTATGAGAACTTTATGAGAACTTTAATGTCTCTTGGTAATCCTTAATATTTGCGATGCCTAAATATTTGAGATTTTGATGCCATTATATTGATATCATTAGATATCTATAGTTGTCTTCAAAGTATTTTTAGGTTGACGTTATATGCGATGATTTATGGAAACGTATTATTAGTATTATTAATTTACAAACGCTAAATTCCTTTTTTTCCTTTTTTTTGTCATAACCTCAGAGATATGACAGATGGCGTTTTGTGGTATAGTTATGCATTATCAGTTTCACTTCTGTATTTTGTTATTTAACGCATTTATTTGTAGACGCAATATCAAGGCTATACTACAAGTAAAAGAGAATATGTCCCTTTTGTACTCAAAAGGTTACATGAATTCCACGTAAACTTTTAACGGTTAAATGAGATTAATGCGAAATACCTAATTTAACTGTGAATCTAGTTTCTGCATATTGCCATTTCGACAACATATGTCTCTTCAGTGCAGATTAAATCAAAACATTGAAATTCATGAAAGGAAATATCTGAAAAGGTTCACAGAGAACAAATAGAAAATAAATAGAAAATAGAAAATCCAAAATCAGCTAAGGACAGGGCTTAAACAAGAGAGAGATACTCATTAGTCTTAAAATTTTCTAAAATTAAGATATTTCAATCTTTCAAATGAAATCGGTTTTCGGTTCAGCAATTAAGTACTATCTACTGGGTTGGTGAACACCCTCCTGGACTTATAGTCCAACAACAGAGTCATCGGCCCAGTGGTAATAGATAACAAAATACCAAAGTTAATTGTGAGTTGTATTGGTTTTTTCTAAAACTTCGGTATTTTTGTATTTTGTACTTCTTCATAAAGCCATTTCGACAACTTATGTCTCTTCAGTGCAGGTCAAATCCAAACATTTGAAAATCCATGTACAGAACTACTGTAAAAGGTGACAAAGAACAAACTGCCAAAAGAAGCTTGATAGAAAAGCCAGAATCAGCTAAGGACAGAGCTAAGCAAGAGGGAGATACTTCTATGTTTTGAACAATATTTTCTAATATGTACATTTTATTAGTTTCAAACAAAATTGGTTTTCGGACCAGTACTAAAGTACTGCCTACTTGGCTGGTGAAGACCCTCGGGACTTACAGTCTACCCGGGTGGAAGAAAACCCTTCGGACTAACAGTCCAGTAGCAGAGGCATTGGTCCAGTGGTAATAAATGACAAAATACAAATCAAAATATTAGAAAATTTGTTAACCGAAATATCTGTAAAAGTTGATAGAGAACCAATTACCAAAAGGAGCTAAACAGAAAAGACAAGATAGCCAAGGACAGAAATATGCAAGAGGGAGTAAGTGAGAACCGAACCGTCAATCCAAAACGAACAATCCAAGGACAATGGCAACATCAGAAACAAAAAAGAAAAAAAATAGAGACACAACATGGGTACGGCACTGAAAAGAAATTGGTCAATGACGTTACTTTCTCCATACTTTCTATGTCTTTATGTTTTACTTGATTACTAAGTTTGATAAGTCACAATGTTTAATCTGTGTACCATACCCCTCCTAATTTTTGTAATGGTCTTCTTTATTTGAATAGCTGTTTGTTTGAAATTTTTGCCTATTTTACTGAAGCAAAGTCTGCAAAAAGTAAAAAGGATACACATTCGATGAACATGTCAAAGTTACTGTTTTGATTATAATTTTTTGATTGTCAAATAACTAAATACCGAAGTCACTGAATTTACTTTCTGCATATGCGCATTTCGACAACTTATGTCTCATCAGTGCAGATAAAATCTAAACGTTTGGAAGACCATAAACTCAAAGATGTTTAAAAACTGATAGAGAACAAATAACCAAAGTGATCTAAATTTAAAGCCAAAATCAGCTAAGGACAGAGCTTTGCATGAGGGAGATACTCCTTAGATTTCAATACAATTTACAAATTTTAGATATTGGAAGGTTTCAGAAATAATCGGCTTTCGGGTCAGCACC
>MJUU01042387.1:74024-109588 GCA_002080025.1 Modiolus philippinarum
AAGTACTGACTACTGGGCTGGTGAATACCCTCGGGGACTAACAGTCCACCAGCAGTGGCATCGACCCAGTGGTAACAAATAACTAAATACCGAAGTCACTGAATTTACTTTCTGCATATGCAAAAATGATAATAAATGCCAATATAAGGATCACATACAGTCAGAAAACTTAAACAAACAGAACCTATTAAATAAACGCCACAAAAAAACAAAGAATAAACAATGTAAACCCATAAAAAACAGGATATTTTATGATAATAATATGATTCTTAATTTTTTACAAACTTAAAGATTTACACTAAATTTGACTATCTATCTTCCTTATCTAATAATAACAGATGTTTACATTGATTGAAATGACCAATATAATATTTTTAAATATACCTGTAGAACAAATTTTTATATGTTTGTGTTCGCGTAAGATTTGTTTTCATTTTGTCTCATCGTATATCTGTCAGATTGCAATTAAATTGATCTTAGGTATACTTCTTGACCAAACAATTCGGGAAGTTTTGAATTCTATTTTGTCTGTAGAACGACAGTGTTTTACCAGTAGACTAGGCTGCTTGAGCTAGCCGGCAATTAGCGTCGGGACCCCTTGACCCATTTTTGAAAATTAAGCATTGTCATGTTCTCTCCTTTCAAAATTGTGGAGTTAGTAGTCTACATGTATTGGTTTATTATACTAACGGGACAGATAAAGGGGAGGTTTGGGTGCCCCAAATAAGTTTAACCACACCGCTTGGTTTTGCTTGGTTTTGACTTTCCCGAGTTCCTATTGTTGTTTACGTTTGTCTTTTGTCTTATTTGTGTTTTTCCTGTGTTGTTTCCTGACAGATTGTGGCATGTTTTGTAATTTTCAGCAACTGTAAATGTTTTCTGTTATACACTGGCCATTTTATATACTGTGTAAATTTACAAGAAATGTTCAGTGCGATGCAACATACGAACATGTTCGCTCCTACACCACAAATTTTTTTTTTGCAAAATTGACATTTCCGTAATTACTTTGAATTACAACATTACAGTATTTAATAACTATGATATACATTTATTGTACATGACTTTGTTTTTCACATGTTATCGCCAAACTTAAGTGTCAAGGTAAACCGAGACCATGGTGCTAGAACCCGTATGTTATGTTACCAGTGCTTACAGAAAATGCATACTAGTAATAGTCAGGTTAACATGACACGATGGTACCATAGCCCCTATGTTATACTACCTTTGCTAACAGAGAATGGATACTAGTGATAGTCAAGTTAACCTGACACCATGGGTTCACAGTCCGAATGTAATGTTGCAGATGCTTACAGAGAATGTATGCTAGTAATAGTCAGGTTAATCTGAGATCATGGTACCACAGTCCAAATGTAATGTTACAGGTGCTTACAGAGAATTGCTACTGGTAATACTAATGTCAACCTGAGATCATGGTACCAGAGCCCCTACATAATTTTACAGTTGCTTACTAAGAATGACTATAGTAATAGTCGGGTTAAGCTGAGACCACGGTGCCGCATCCCCTATGTAATGCTACAGGTACAGAGAATTGCTACTGGAAATAATCAGGTTAACCTGAGATCATGGTACTTCAGCTCCTATGTAATGTTTATCGGATACTAGTAATAGTCAGGTTAATCTGAGACCATGGTACCACAGTTCCTATGTAATGGTACAGGTACTTACAGAGACAGGCTACTAGTAATAGTCAGGTTAACCTGGGACCATTTGGGCATAACCCATATGTTATGTGATGTTGCAGGTGCTTACAGAGAAAGGCTTCTAGTAATAGTCAGAGTAACCTGAAACCTTGGTTCCAGAACCCCTATGTAAAGTTAGAAGTACTTATAGAGAAAAGCTACTAGTAATAGCGTCTTTACTTAATACATTTGCCTTTTCGCAAAAAAAAATGATAATATAAAAGTGTAACTCCAAATTTTGAATTTTTCTTGACTTCCAGCAGATGTCTCTTTCCTTTTCGACTTGTATCAAATTACTACTAACCTCAAATGTAACTAAGATTAACAAATCTGTCAGATCAAGTCAATTGCCTGTATAAAAATTAACCTTGTAGCTTTACATAGACCTATTTAATAAAAGTTTCTGTGACATTTTTTTTCACCATGACCATATGAACAGTTTAATTCTATGAAAAAGAACTTAACCTACATTTGTGTAAAGAAAGTAATCAATTCGGAAAAAGTAGATCAGAAATTATTGCTTCTTTGTGGCACTAATTTGCATAGAATTTCTATTTTGTACTGCTACTGAATGTAGAAAGTGCGCTTTAAGTTACAAAACCTATAAACTATAATCAAATAATAACAAGAAACACCTGCAACGGCTGAATATTACAATTACATGCCACAACGAACAATTGAACTGCACAAGAAAAACAAAAATGAAAGACAAACGAAAAACGTAAACAAGGATTAGATTTCGAGATAGCCGTACTTGGTACCGGCACTAGAAAAAGCCAGAGGTATGGTTCAACCAGTTTCTGGGTACCTGCCTTTTCTCTATCCCGTTCCCAATGCAAATAAAATCCAAATACAGTAACTACAGTACTGCTATCTTGAAAAAAAGAGAAATAACGTAATTTTGTAAGATGAGTCAAGCAGTGTCCGCCGCTAAACCACTGGCAAGGTTCAAGGGGTCAAACACTTACGCAGTACGGAAGAAAAATATGCACATTTTACATGTAGCACACATTTTGAAAAATGTAGCTACATTTTAGTTGTTAAGGTGTTTCAGTGGTATTATTCCGCCATTTTTGTCTTAAACTTGTTCACTTAAGTTTCATAAGTTGACATATTTAACAAAATATTATTTAAAATGTAAAGAAAATTACAAAGTATTTAAAATTTTTATTCTTAATCACTTTAACAACATTTTTGTTATAAAAATGTGACTAACACACATGTGCTTTAAATCTGCTGTCAGATTTACAGAACACGCAAATTATGCAAGGGACATAATTTGAAAAAAAAAATCTTATAGATATCACTAGAAAATTAACATTTTGTAATTTATCTCTTTTTTCGAAAGTGAGTCCTATTCTTTAATTTTTATATGTTAACTACATCATGGTTTCACAGCACATGAAAAGTATGAACAAAATCTATAATAAATTTTTAAAGCTATCCTCTCATAAAATCATTTTTCCTATCATTTTTATGTAAAATCCTTTAATTTTCAATTTCAGTTCTTGCGCTTAAAGGCACGGTGATACCCAAATTTTATTATGTATTTTCAACAATAATAGATTTATGTTTCTACACAGAAAATTTCACAAAATTCTATCATAAGAAAATAATAACCTGCAGACACCTTAACAATTGTATGCTGTTAAATAATAGATTAAAACTACACCAAGCAAAAATTAAATTAAATAGAGGATTTGTAATATATATTATTGAAATTCATTAGATCAGGCAATAAAACTGTTTTATTTTCATTTTTTATTTCTGATCATTATAAAACAATCGACAGTAGAAGAAAAAACACATAAAATAAAAACAACGAGTACAAAATATAACAAAGACAACTTAAGTAATAACAGTTTGAAAGTAGACATAAAGTTCTTGAAAGCATGTCAACGTTCTGTATATGGCAACCGTCTAACTCCTGGGTAAAAATTTGACTTAAATCATTCGTATTGATGCATTTTTATGTATTTCTATGTTATGTATTTCTTTAAAAAAATATTAAGATATATGAACGTTTAATAGTATCACTAATGGTGTTTTGAGACTGGTCAGTGCTTACATTTCGTGCAAATTAAAGAACATCTTTTTTTTCAAGTGACAATTCAAAAATATTTTGATCATGCACACACAGAATAAATTAAATTTTCTGGTCGATTTCGATTGTTTCCTTTTCCGTATTGTTCCAATATTTGATATAAACATACATTTCCAGCTACAAATTGGCACTTCCAGTGAACAGCATCAGTTTATCTTTATCAATGCATTTGGATATTCACCACTTGATACTACTCCATATATGGTTGCGTGCATCATGTTAACATTAAATACAACAACACCTACATTTCTTCTTCCTCTACAGTTTAATACTATGTTTTATTGATGTTGATCAGAATTATAGAGATATGTCGTGTCACGATCGTATTAATGTATTACAAAACAACAATAACCTATCATTGCACCTGCAGTTATGTAAAAAGACAACCAAATGTACCTGGGGAAATGTTATTGGCATTTAATGAGCAATTTTTTGTCTTTGAATTATAATACAGCATTAATAATTATGTTCATTTAGCTATGAGATTAAAGAGAAAATGTCAGTTTGTTTTAAACTACATTCTTCCGAAATCATTTTCACATAATCATGGCCATGAAACATGCCCTTTTTATGCAAATTTGTTTCTTCAATTTTGCCTTTAGGAACGTTGGTTCAGAAAAAATTTACGTGACTTTAATGTCCCATTTTGGCTTTCATATGACTAAATATGACAAGTATTTACACAATACAATTATTTTTACGGTATTTAACTATAGTTTGAAACAATTTCAATCCTGTCAGTGCTTCATACATTTATTTAAAATCTTTGTAGGTGTGAAGCACCTGAAATAAAAAAAAAATGACATGAAGCATTCACTAAATGCCACAATGTCACCAAAATAGCACAAACAACATCAAAAGGGGTCTACAGAAAGACGACATAACATTTTCTTTGTGTTACGATAAAATCACTTTTACCCAGTTTTATTGTACCATAACTTGTTGAACAAGGCCACAAGTTCAACAACTTATATATGAATTGAAAATCTAACTAACGGTCAAAATAATGACTTGGTCATAAATATGGAATATTCGTATTTTCTTAGCCAAATTTTGAAGCTAATTGGAAGCATTATGAACAAAAGCATGTGGATGAAAGTATAATATTTTGCTTTAAACATTGTTTTCTAACTGTGAAGTACTAAAGTCTCTGATTCTACGAATCTGCCCGACCACTCCTTCAACCCGTTCTGAAACCCACTTTTTGGTGAAAAGTGGACATTTTTAAATCAAATATTGGGTGTACAAATATTTTTCAAAAATGCAGTTTTCGATGCCCATCGTGTGTCGTGTGTCGGAATGACTTAAATGATAATTTCAGCGTTTTTAAAAGGATAATTTTAATTTTTGAAAACAAACAGCACTTAAATATATCAGACATTCTCAACAAAAAAATATTCCATATTTATGACCAAGAGTATATACAAATGATTTGTCTATGCTTATGCCCAGTCTTTTACAATCTTTCTTTAATGATGATCTTTACTTAAGCGCTAAAAATTATGACATTAATATTTACAAATACACAGCGTACCAGCAAATATTGCGGGGGAAAGCAAATATGCTAAGGGAGAAAGTTTTTGATACTTTGGGCTGGTTGTCTGGAGAAAGGGAAAATATCAATGTCCCCCGAAAGTTTAAAATTATGTGAAGGTGTTCAGAGAAACTTCAGGCTGTGGATCTTTATTCTCTTGGCCATCGAGTAACCTATTCATTGCTGAGTTCCGTGGTATATAGCATTATTACATATTTGCATTTCATACTGTTCAAACTTACCTTTTCTCCGAACAACCACCCAAAAAGTATCAAAAACTCCCCCTTTAGCATATTTGTTTCCCCCCTCAATATTTGCTGGTACGCTGTGAAATATATGTCCTTAGTTAGCTTTGAATCTTGAAATCAAGAACTAAAAACTAAGAACTTCACTGTGTTGAAGACCGTACGGTGACCCCTAGATGCTTTGTTTTTGGTCGTTTTAACCTGAATATGGGATGTTGTCTCCTTGACATTTTTCATTAAAAAAAAACACTGACATAAATTTAAGGCAAGTCAAATTATTTAGATTTTAATATCGTAAACTTCTCGTTTCTTTGTAGTAATATATAGTAATTGATACAACACCTTCCAATTTGTACCATTTTAGTTGACAATAATACTTTAGTGCAGATGAATTTGAATGCAGTCATTGTTCTGTGAAGCATAGATAAGACAGAATCAAGACATTTAACTTTGAGCGAAACAAGTGCCATCTGAAAATTTACCAAAAAAGCCTTCAACAAAATATAATTCATTTCATTAAACAAATATTGTACTTGTTCATTTACACAAGCTCATTTACACAAAAAGTATCAATGTTGACATTATGTAATGACTTACGTATTATTCACTTTTATATCTTTATGACTGTTGTGACGGCCGTATCATTTTTTGTATATTTATGGTGTTAAGGCCGTATCGTTCACTTCTGCATATTTATTGTGTGACGGCATTATCATTCACTTTTGTATATTTATGTTATCACGGCCATATCGTTTACTTTTGTATATTTATGTTGTGACAGCCGTATCATTCACTTTTGTATATTTGTGGTGTGATGGTCGTATCATTCACTTATGTATATTTATGGTGTGACGAACGTGTCAAACACTTTTGTATATTCATGGTGTGAGGGGCGAGTAATTCACTTATGTATATTTATGTTGCGAGGGGAGTATTATTAACTCTTGTAGTGGTCATGCCAAAGAATGGGTAATGTGCTATACCTAAGGATTTCTGTTTGTTTTGTATGATATCTACAAGAAGTTGTTCTTGATGGTCTTGTAGGGAAACCATTATAACACCGAAGGCCTTGTCAGATGTCCGCCGTTGAAAAATTGTGTAGACGACGAGCTACAAGCTTGAAATAAACATGTAATATAACAGTGAGTAACACTTAAACAACATTAGAAGTTTTCTGATTGTAGTATCATTTTACTCCTCGTAACGTAAATCGTTATATTTCAATGTGAAATACGAGTAATTCAGTCGTTCTTTGTTTGTCCAGCTAACTCTTAAGTATCTTATCAATCATTCTAGGACGTGGAAGTGATTGCCTTATTTTTTTTCTGTCACGTGTATTGCTTCATGTCTTTACTATTTTAGATACTGGTCCTATCTATTTCAATGTCTCATTGATTTAATACATTAATGAAACAGTGTTTACAGAATATAATCCTTAAAGATTTCAATGTACAAAACTATGGGTGCTTGTTACTTTGTAAAGTATCTTTCTCTAAGGAAAATGCAACTATTTAAAAAGTATACTAAAACAAAAATATTTTGGCTAAATATTTAGATTTGCTTACATAGTAAAACTGTGTTAAAGTTCACAGTAATGGGGAAAATGCAGAAATACCTAAAAGCAAAAACAAATGAAAAAATTTTAAAAATGCAACGATATGGGGTAAATGTACTTTTGACTTCAACACTTCAATTAAAATTAATTTTTATGTTCTATATTAGGATTCCAAACAGTATGTTATGCCATCAGCTCTCCTATAGCATGACAAATTGGTAAATTCTATCCTTGATAAACTGGAGTTTTTTTTATGTATCGTGTGCGCTTTTGTCACATGTACATTCACTCCATATCCTTTCATTTTTTTCAAATGGGGGTATTCACAAAATTACCGAACAGAATTGTCAAGAGCCGAAGTTTATGAGACAAAAAGAAAAATCAGATAGAAACCACCAAAAAATTGTCGGCTGCAATGGTCCTGGATTGGTACAGGCATTTCAAAGGAAACGTTGGTTTAAACCGGTTTTATGGCATGCTAATCCCCCACTTTCATTGCGGTAGTGTCCGGTAGCAACTCAACAGCAATTGCTATTGAAAGGTCGTAGACAGCTGAAAGAAATGATCATAATCACATTTTTAAATTTGTATATTTCAACCAATAAATTCTAAGAAAAAGTAATGTGTAATTAAGGTAAGAAAAGGGCTGTTTTAAATACAGATTCCCCTCTACATTAGCTTACAATGACGTTACTTCTTAAGACTATGATTTACGTTCAGACTTTAGTTACAAGCGCTATAAGGAAGTAATAACCAACGCATCTTGATCTATATATGTAATTAGGATAAAACGCATGGCAGCTAGTCGCAGAAATATCCCACATTTACAATTCACATTTTGATTATCTCCACCAACACAAATGAATCAAAACGGAACAAGCTTTATTGGAATAATGCTATTCCTTTTGTATAGATAACAAAATACCGAAGTCACTGATAATTTATCTTCTGCATATGCGCATTTCGACAACTTATGTCTCATCAGTGCAGATAAAACCAAAACATTTGGAAGTCCAGTTACCAAAATAATGTAAAACCTGATAGAGAACAAATAACCAAAAGGACCTAAATAGAAAAGCCAAAATTCAGCTAAGGACAGAGCTATGCAAGAGGGAGATACTCCTTAGTTTTAAATACAATTTGGTAAAATTTAGGTATTGCATATTTCAACAAAATCGGTTTTCGGGTCAGCACCGAAGTACTGTGACAAAAACATGGCCATGAGCGTGGATCATATTTTTACATTATAACATTGGGGAAAATATATTCTTCTCTGACGACAGTACTACAGTAATGTATACAAGGTCCTCTACAAAATTGTTCATTTGGTTTTAATCTATGAACACACATAGCTCCCACTGCAGAAATAAAAATATTGGAGTCTTAACCAAATCTTACAGAACATCAGCCCTTTCACCCCCCCCCCCCNAAAAAAAAAAAAAAAAAAAAAAAAAAAAACATTTTAAAGTAACAGCAACAATTTTGCTTTACGAAAACAAAGGTTTGCTAAGAATTGACATGTTCAGAATTTGTTTTTTACAGCTACCAAAGAGTCATTTCTGCCCATGTCTTACCTAATATAACAGGGAAAACAGATTTCATGGTTTTTCATCATTTTCGATTTTTGGATGAAAAAGTGTTTTTTGGTCAATGAAATTGGAAATAATAAAAAAAAATCTTTTCTTTTCAGAATTTTGTCTCTGTTGTTACAGAAATCACGTGTAAAAAAATCAACATGATCTAACAAGTACTTGGAGATATATTTGCTTTTTTAAAGTAACCTAGAACTACACGTTCGTGGTGCGTTTCTCGAGATGTTCAGTTTGTTTGGAGATAATCTGTTACTTAATTGTGTCTATTCATGGGACAATTACAAATTTATTCAGTTTTAAAATGTAATGCTTTGAAATACGGAGGCAGTGCAATTAGCAAAAAGAGTGATAGGTATAATGCCGGGTATTCGAGTACGAATTAGATACTCGATATTTGTATCTTCCGAGCGATACTCGAGTACCGGAGTACTCATTGACATCCATAATTTAAACTTTAACAATAAGCATAACTGATAACGAGCTATACTGGCTATGTTTGGGCCTTTTGCTTTCAAATTAGCAAAAGCCTACACATTGATACGTATACGTTTGCATGTGAACAAACATGAAAGATACTTTCTACTAATAGGCCAATGAATGCTGTTAAAACTGCTTTTAGGTTAGGGACATTTGGAACCTACTATATGATTTATGGACAATATGTAATTACATATTATAAAATTCAAGATATGCAAACATTAGAACATGTAGTTTCATTTTATATTTCAAATGAGAGCATTAGAATTATGTGCTGAAGCAATGAAGGGATATGGAGAAAATGCATATGAGACAAAGTCTTTATAAATACATGGCAAAACAAGCCATGGAACAACGTTTTTATTGTTTTTCCTCATCGTGAAATCATCATAAAGCCTTCAACAATGTGCTATGCTCATACCTCATAGTAAGTTCAAAACGATCCGTAGCACCGGTTAAAGCAGAATTGCTAGAAGTCGAGTAACGCTGCATCCATGTTTTATGACTCATTGATGCGGGATTGTCAACAAAAATAAAATTTACTGGCAAAGTGTTCGTACAACTGCCGTCATCTGTTGCCCGACAAAAAGACTGATACAAGACAAACACTACATTTAAACAACCACAGGGCACTCGTCTGGTAAAAAGTTAGAAAACTTGGCATAATAAAATCATGAGATATGGGAACAAAAATCAGGTGGTCAGAATAAAAATTTGAAAGTATGATAGTGCATCCATATGAGAAATTCTCTAAAGAACAAGTACACCATAACAGAAATGTATATAGATGCATTCTATATCTTTTGGTTAATGATTTTCCACAGTTTTGACATGATTTGCCATACTTTTTGTTCCCTCGTAAATTAAATAAGGCAAAAGTAAAAAGAAAACACCTTTGTACAGGAATCGAATGTCAATTAACAACTACAGAAAAAATATACAGGCCTCCATTACATCGCAATTTGGTATGTCATTCAGTCATTGAATACTTTGTTTTGATGAAACTTCGTTGATTCTGTACAGTATATATCCTACTTGTTAAATAAACTTTAGGAGTTAAAAGATTTGTTTAACATTTTACAATACATCAAAAAAAAATCATTAAATCAAAATCACCCCACCCCCTCGAAAGAAAGAGAAAAAAATATCTGTATATCATCTGTCTTATGTAATTTGAATCAACTGCAAAGTGATTCTACAATATGTAAAAATCAATTAACTCTCAGTTTTTCAGTACATTTACACAATTTGACGAGAAATTTAAAATTGCAAATAAAACCAAATATAAATTAAGGCGCTATCTTAAAGTCAGACGACAATCTAGGCGCGATACAAAAGACTTAATTAATGTATTAATTTCTGCATCATGTCATTCACAAAGATTTCCATGTAAAATCGATGCTTAGCACATGTTGCAATACATGTTGGATCTGGATTTTCTGTATCAGTCTTAGGTTAACTGTGCTTCATTAGATGTGTCCATTAATAGCTTGCCGTCATCTTAGTTGACAATTTTTATGTAAAAGCATGCACTAATAAAAATGAGCATATTATAAAAAAAATAGACTTCTAGAAATCCTAGAAACCAAGAACTTATTTGAAGGGATAAATTACAGAAATATACTAATTTTAATTTTGATTTCTAGAAAAAAGCGGATCAGGTAATTAAGTTTATATATTTTTTTTTTATTTAAATAACAAAATACCGAAGTAATTGATTATTTATTTTCTGCATATGCGCATTTCGACAACTTATGTCTCATCAGTGCAGATCAAACCTAAACATTTGGAAGTCCATATGAACTGAAAAATGTGTAAAAGCTGATAGAGAACAAATAACCAGAAGGATCTAAATGGAAAAGCCAAAATTCAGCTAAGAACACACTTATTTATGAGGGAGATACTCCTTAGTTTTAAACAAAATTTTGTAAAATTTAGATATTGTAAGTTTCAAAAAAGTCGATTATCGGGTCACCACCGAGGTACTGACTACTGGGTCGGTGAATATCCCCGGGGACTACCAGTTCACCAGAACAGGAATCGGCCCAGTGGTAATAAAAAACAAAATATCCAAGTTACTGTTAATTCGTGATCTGCATATACGCATTTCGACTATCTAATTGGACTTTTTTTGGGAAATGCAATTTGAACATGCATTTCAGAACTTACATTAGTTGTATCATTTAAGTGTACACGTTAGTAACTAAGCTTTCTACATAATGCAAGAATACCAAAACAAAGTTAAATGAATATACTCCCACATTATTGTTGTCTTCAGAAACTTATACATTATTTCATTTAAAATAATGACGGTAGAATATCTAAGAAAAAAAGACGCATAAATTACAAAAATTGAAAGTTAAAAAAATGAGAAAAAAAGAAATAAAAAGACATGAGGTATAAGCCAACCTCATTAAAGAAGACCTCAAGGTGACGTCAAGATGTGAAACAACAATTATAAACGTGTTGTTCCATTGCTTGGTTTTCACCATATGTTTGCAAAGACTTTGTCTTATGAACATTTACTCCATATTCTTTCATTATGAGATATAAAAAAAAAGACTCAAAAATAAAATGCAAATTTGAAAACTAAGGCACTTACAGTGTGAACCCCCCAAACCTGAACCCTGAAAAGTAACAATTTTTTTGTTCTATGTATAGTATCCGTCACACTGTTGCTGAGTAAATCCAGGGTAGTCAAATATCGAACGATAAATATCAAATTCGTAAAGACATAATATCTAAATGAAAATAACAATTTCCATGTAAGACACCGACACCTAATATCTTTCAATGATGTTTCATGGTTGTTTGCTCCATCAAAAAATCATTAAATAAACTACATATTCAAAAGAAACGAATAAACTGTAAAGTAAGTAAGAACATATACTGTAAAGTTAGTGTAAAATATACACGCCATACGCTAGAGAAGAAGATGTATTGCTGCTAAGAAAGGGAGGATCAAATTTAAAGTTTGTCATACAGGTTAGATTTAGATGCCATCGTCAAAGTAAAAACGAAAATCTAAGTAGGAAGCTGAAGTAGGTGTATCAGTTGTGTATTTAATTTCAAGCTGAATGGGATAGATCTAGATTTTTTGTAAATATTCATTTATTTCGAATTGTCTATGAAGCTGAAATTGAAATAATAGGATTTGGCTAAATGTTTTGTTTTCTCTGTGTTAGCGCTTTTAAAAACATAGATTCATATCAGTCATGGAAATGGGGGTAATAACAAAATAACCGAACAGGATTGTCAAGAGCGAAAGTCCATCAGGCAAAAATTAGGTGGAAACAACCGGAATAATTGTCGACCGCAATGTTTTGACTTCGTACAGGCATTTAAAAAGAAAAGGCGGGTTAAACCAGTTTTATGGTGCGCAAAACTTCCGCTTCTTTTGCGATCGTGTCCGGTAGCAACACAACAGCAATTGCTACTGAAGGTCGTACACAGTTAACAGAAATGATCATCCCAGTATTAAGTATTGAGTAAAAAAAAATCTTGAATCAGAGTTCGGACCGAAACTTCAAATTTTTCAACAAGGGACTATTATCTTTTAAAGAACTTTTTAAAAATTTAGTATTAGAAGGAATTTTAAGCCTTGATTAATTAGATTGTTTCGGAGATACCTTTGTCTAATGAAAAAGTCTGTATAATTTGTGCTAGCTCTTCAGTAATAAATCAACTGTGAAACATACACTCCGTCAGCAGGAAAGGCTGGAATATTACTGTCCATGTAAGGGAAATTGATAATTTTGAAATTAAAATCGTCCCTTTTCATGTAAAGGATGGGTTTCATTAAGGTGCTTACTCGGCCCACTGATTTGACAAAAAAATAAATTTAGTACAAGCATAAGTTCTTCGACCATGACATCATAGAAAGGAATGAAATGTCTGTGTCACAAATGAAAACTGACATTTTCTTCCCTGATTTGACATTACCGAATCTGACTTTACCCTGGATTGACCCACTGACAGTGTGACGGTGCTGTATACAGAGCAGGACATGCTTACCCATCCGGAGCACTTGATGTCAGTCTTTTTGAGAATTCACACTGCCTGTTTACTGTTGTATTTGTAGTGTTTGCGTTCTGTGGTTGTGTAGCGTCATTGATCTTCCGTCTTCTGGTATTCTTGCTTTTGCCTTGTCTCTCGAGTTCGATTTATGTAATCTTGTTCTTTGTTCCTTAGGTATTCTACTGCCGTTGTTTTCAACACTAGAACATTTGCAGTTTTTGACCACATGTGAATGTTTTTTTTAAACATTGCTTCATTCTATTGAAATAAGCTCATTTATTATACCCCTTTTCATGGCAATTTGAGTCTACGGAAAAATATTCAACATGGAGTATATTCGAACTGAGTTTTAACCCTGCCTTGCATTCGAAACCCAGCTAATAATTATATTTGATATTACTTATTTAATAAGAATTATGCATGAAAATGCCAAGCTGGTTCCGCTGGTTCCGCGTGCAAGGCAGATAAAAATTGAAAAAAAATCTATTTTTAAAGTGAAAATTTAGTGTACTTATGATATTCTGTTATGTAATCTGCCTCGTTTATCAAAGTTTAATTTTCATATATGCTAAACAACGGCAGTAGAATATCGAAGCCGAAGGAACAAAGCACAAGATTACACAAATCGAAGTCCAGAGACAAGGCAAAGGCAAGAACACCAGAAGACGGAAGACCAAACACACCACATGCCCACAAAACACACGAACATTACATATACAACACAAAAAACTAAAGCACTAACAGTGCGAACTCTCAATAAACAAGAGTGACATCAGGTGCTCCGGAAGGGTAAGAATGTCCTGCTCTGTATACAGCACCCGTCACACTGTCAGTGGGTCAATCCAGGGTAAAGTCAAAACCGGTAATGTCAAATCCGGAAAGACGTGAATCTAGCTGAAAATGTCAGTTTTTATTTGTTTCACTGACATTTCATATCTATCTATGATGTCGTGGTGACGGCCATAGAATTTCTGAAGGGACGAAAGTAACAACGGCTGAACATATCCCTGACTCAGCAGTTTTTGTGACAGTGCTTTATTATATCTTTTTACACATCAAAATTCTCAGTAAATGTGGTTCTGCAAGGATTTTAAATCTTATAAGAGCTATTTTTCTAAGCTGGCGATTTGTCAAATAAGCTGAACACGATATAGTGTAGTAAGTTGATGCTATATATTTTGCAAAATTTCTCTTCTTGATTTTTCCCGATGTAAAATATGTTTTTATGTATTTGAAACAACATAAATTAGCCATGGATTATAAATAATTACCTTTATCATCTGAAAATTATAATAACATGCCAAAATGTGCTAAGAAAACTACAAAGGGAAAACACAAATAAGACAAAAGACAAAAGTAAACAACGATAGGGACAGCGGGACTTGGAACCGGAACTAGCAAAAACCAGCGGTAGGGTTTATCCGGTTTATGTGCACCCAAACCTCCCCTTTATCTGTCTCGTTTCCATATAGTATAATAAAAATTCGAATAAACATGCGAATATGCAAACATTATTTATCAATCTACTTTATATGGTTTCTAACGGCCCAAGAAATTCATTTTGGTCGTTAAAATGCACTGATAACACATACATTGTCAATGAAAATGTTTTTGAACAGTTTTATATCTATAAAAGCCATATTTTGGGTATACAATATCGTATGACTTATCTCAAGTACAACTTTTTTCATACAAATATAAAATAATTAAAGAACGATTTTTTATTCATTTATTTTTTACTACGTTAATTTTCCCTCTTTAGTGAGACTAAAAACTGAACTTATGCTGTATTAAGTTTTATTTTGAAAAAGTTTGACATATGGTATCAATTACAAAATAGCTAATTTTTGTAAAGACAATAAAAAGCCAATGAGCGGTTTTGAGATCAGTTTATAATTTTACATTATATTCATATCATATCTATACATTTGTATTTTCTTATTTGAAAATCTAGTAACATCTCTAGGGTTAATTAAACGCTGATTTGGTACATAATTACAAATGAAATAATATCTGTTATTAAATTATCCACATTGACAAGATGAATTATATTTCTCCTCCTTCGTTAAGTTATCCAATAGTACCACTCAAAAGGGAACATATAGAAATTACATCCAGTAATAGGCAGTGCTGCTGTTCCCTTGAGTCACAGATAATGAGAATTCTATTTACAATACGGGGTATTGTGACATCAATTATTTTTCACACTTAATCCTTGGAGTGAGACGATTTTTAGTTGTACTGACGTGTTTAGTTACACAGTACTGGGCAGTACTTATCTAGCCAATATCCAATACCTTCAATCTCAATAGCTGGTCCATCACGGAGGCGTGAGACGTCAACATATAGATTAAACTGGATCTCATTCAAACATTGTTTCACTTTACACCAGATTCAATTTACACTTAATTTTTTTCTCCGTTACTTTTGGAACTAACGCTATATATATATTATTGGAATAGGAAACATATTTTACAGTCTTTGGATTTTACAGGAGATGAATGTTACACATACATGTTGGTTAATTGCAATAGTTATTACGTATTTCTCTTCTACGTCTTCAGGTAAGAAACTGATATTTTTTTATTCAATTATAAAACGCAACAGGTATCATGAAAAAAAATAAATAATTGGTTTAATTAAAAGTATTCAATGATAATTGAAAATGTTCTATGTATTTTTGTTTATTAGTTTTAATGTTTCTATAATGAGTTTTTGATGTTACTTTTGATTTTTCTTTAATCAATATACGTTTTTCAATATCTGTCATTCATTGTGACAAAATGTAGTGTTCGTCCGTCAATAAACAGCATTAAGTACGATTCATTATAACCTATTCGCCCGACTTTTTCAAAAGAAGTTGATTCATTGGGTTAAGTTCTAGTAAGGTACTATCAATCAATGATAGGTATCAATGTCTTATTAATGCAAGTTTATCAGATTCTTTAGAATGAGATATGGAAAAAATCTGATAAATATATAATACTTTTAAAATGAAAAAAAAACGCTCAACTTTGTCCTTAACATTAATATGGTTGTCTTTTCTTTCATCGTTTTTCACAAATTAAAAAAAAAAGATCCTTCAAATTTCAGCATAAAATTGGATACCAACTTGTTACAATATAAATATAAAAGATACCATAATTTTTTAGAAAAAATTATTTTAATAGAGCATATTGATGATATTATGCATTAATTTGAAGATCAAAATAATAGAAAGCTTCCGCCATTTTATTTTTATACAAAGCAGCTATAACCAAAAACATTTTTTTGTTGGAAAAGTTTAAGGCTTGAATGGAAAAACAAGTCATTTATTCAAGCAAAGTAAGCATTAGACAAAACTGTGTAATTGATATTTTTCTATCTTAAATTCTTATTAACTTTCCTTTTGTAAATGAATAAATGCTTCCTATTGCCGTGTCTACCAGTAAACTACAACAACTACGTTAAAATATGATCATGTGTATATTGTAAATAAATATATACCAAAGTTAATGAAAATTTAGTATCTGTTGTTGGCCATTTCGAAACTCATGTCTTCCATGAAGTTTTACTTCTTAATAAACCAATATAATTTTAAAGGCATATCCAATAATGTCAGGGGAGATAATACAAAACACAAAGGAAGGCAATGTTTCCCGGGATTATGACGTTGACAAATGTGACGTCTCAAAATAAATAAAGTTGTTTTCGAGGGAAAGTAAATTGTATCTTCCAGTTTTGCCAACTTTGAAGGAGTTATCCATGAGAAAATTGTTAAAAGTTGCAAATTTTAATGATTTATTAAAAAAAGCTCGATGCCCGAAATTGCTTTTGACTAACATATTATTAGGAGTACACAATATCAAAATTTCATAAAATCTACAATATGAGAAGTCTTTAAAATATTAGGAAAATTGAATTTGTAACGGGACGTTTTATGCAACTTTTACCATTATCAGTGCTACATACCGGTATTCAATGATAAAGAGGGCTATCAGATTATCTTTTCTGTAAATCCTTAAAACCTTGACTGTGTTTTTCTGTTGGTATTATAGCGATTAGAATGAAAACTCTTTCTCCATTTTTTTCAAGTTTCATTGAAAAATACCAAAATGATCAATGTTCAAACTTTGATTCCATGGAAACAAGATCAGTGAACTAAAATTTCCTCAACATTTTTTTAATTCTCGCTACCTTTTACAACATATCTAAAAATGGCAATATAACAAGAAACTGTTGGATAATCCCTTTAATACAATTTACCAATAGTGTTAAGATATTTTGTGCCTAATGCCGGTGAGATGTGATATAATTTTTGTGACAAAACAACATACAATTCAAACAGAATAAGATTACGTATAGTTAGGTCTGAATTTTTGAAAATTTATTTGTTACATTACTTGTTATTCACCACATTGTAAAGCAAAGTTTTATTTCTTATTATGATTTCCACATGTTGAAACCCCTATGTCATGTTCTGACAATTTTCTTAATGGATCTCCTAGTATATAATCATTATTTTCTTTGATAAAAACAACTACCACAGAAATAATTTTCCAATGATATTCTTTACAAGTTCCTATTTAAGTAATGTTTGGGTACCTACAAACCGGTTTAACCCTACCACTGTCTATTGCTAGTGCCGATACCAAGTCCAGCTATCCTGAGTTCCTATCTTTATTTATGTATGTCTCTTGTTTTCATTAATGTTTTTCTAGTGGAGTTCGCTTGTAAATTGTGGCATGTGATTGTAGCTCCCGGCCATTGTAGGTGTAAATATATATCGTGTCTTTATTTAACATATTTCAATTGATACATAATAATTTTAAAAAAAGAGAACTGTGTATTTTCTCAATTTTTATATTGATTCAAATAGAACTGTATAAATTTCAATAGCACGACAGCTGATCTGCAAACTATTCAGTTCAACATTAAGTTTTTATTTCAATTATGGGTAAATGTAAAGATTTGTGTGTGTGTGTGTGTGTGTGTGTGTGTGTGTGTGTGATCATTTTTCATTTCTGTGCCGTACTCGTGTTGTGTCTCGGTTTCCATTTTTGTTTCCGATGTTGCCATTGTCCTTGGATTATTCGTTTTGGGTTGACGGTTCGGTTCTCACTTACTATAATATAGATCAAAGACGATACAGAAATGTATCCTTCAAACTACGTTAATAATGCGATTAAATACAGGCATTGTTTTAATACTTAGGTTTTATTTAAGATGAAGATAATCTAGTTTTATAGTTTAATTATTATTATAAAGTACAAGAAGTAGTAATAATATTTTTTATCCTCTATCGGATTTGACTTTACTACCGGAGTTTACATGTTCAACACGGCAGGTGCCTTATAAGAAGCAGGAGATGCTTACTCTACCGATGCACCTTGTCTCACCCATGGTTTTTTTTATCCGTGTTGTTCATTTTTGTATATGTGTGTGTCGTCATCTTTTCTTTTCTGTGCAGTGCTCATGTTATGTCTTTGTTTCTTTGTTTTCCAATGTTGCCATTGTCCTTGGATTGTTCGTTTTAGACTGACGGTTCGGTTTCTCACTTACTTGTATAAGAGTATTAAATCTTGTCAAAATTATCTGTATTGCCCTAATAAAGCTGTAATTTTCCTTTTCTATAAAGTACAGACGATAAGACAATGATAGGACAATTTTATTATTGTTAAAGTTTCTTGATAAAAAAAGTTGTTTTTCTACTGAAATATTTGGCCACAAACTTACGCTTTTATATATATTATCACATTCATTGATGCAAACTGTTTTGTTTAGAAAGAGAAAATCTTTTGTTTTATTCTCGCCAAAAAAGATAACAAAAAGAAGGGCAACTGTATTGAAATACTATAATGAAATCCTGCTTGATGACAATTTTTATGGCCTTTTCTGTAAAGAAACTCCACAGTTTTTCTTCAAAGATTTAGAGCTTTTTAATAGTTTATAAAGGGAAAAATGCTATTTTATGATTTTTATATGAATACAACGATAGATTTTGGTTGAAATGTAGTATAAAAAGTGCTAAAGAAATGACTTTGGAAATATGAAATAACAATTGGGGTCACCGATCATATTTGTTTTTAAAATCGTGAAAATATTATTTTCTTTTGAATTAACTCCTTTTAATAAAATAAGAGTTTTTCAAAAGTGAACTATTTTGCACGCTCGCAGCATAAATGTTGCTTCTTTGATTTTATCTATTATTAATGAATTATGTAAAATCATTAGTACAACATCTAAATGACAAATTCCAATTTTCACCATATGCAGAAGATGGATGCGCAGTTTTAGACACCCAAACTACATTAAACAGACTTAAACTTATTTCTACAGTTGTACAACTGAACATCACCCTTTTTGTCATTCTTACCATATATTTTTATGGATTTTGTCCCATTTAAATTTACTCCATATCCCTTTATTTGTTCATTGGTAGTTCAATAAGTTTAAAATCATCTCTTATCTTGATCTACTGACTCTAATATTATTCCTTTTTCTTTAGAATTAGTATTTGTTTTAGGAATAGTGTTTCTAGATTACTGAGGATCCATACTAAAAACAAAGACATTGTTGAAAATGCCAAACACTGAAACATTCTTTTCACTGCTAAAACTATTACATAATGTTCAAAATAAAATCATTTTTTAACTAATAACAAAATTACCGAAAGGAATGTTAGGAATCGAAATCAAAGGGGCAAAAAGACAAAGTAGGTACAAAACCACAATTTCAAAAGATATGGCGAGTTAAGGATATAACTCACTTCTATGTTTGTTTTAATTATTTTCATAAATATATTATAGGCTTCTAAGTAACATAGATGATTTTTAAATCTTCTTCACAAAAATGCTTTAAAGGCATCAATAAAACTGCCTGTTTCAAACGTCTTACTGATTCTAAGAGTCTCTCCCTTAACCTAGGTCTACTACCTTAAACCGGTTAAATGGTGTGCCGAACCTCCACTTTCATTACAGAAATGTCTTGTAGCAACTTAACAACAAATTCTACTGAAAGGTCACAGACAAGGAAAAGAAATGTTCATCCCAGTATTAGTATAAAAAAGAATGTTGAATCACAGTTCGGACTGATATCTATTAAAGAACTTTTTAATGATTGTATGAGACGGATTTTTTGAAGCCCTGATTAATAAAGCGGTCACTGATATAACAATGTCTAATGAAAAAGTCTAAATAATTCGTGCTAGATCTCGCGTAACGAATAGATTGACAAACGTACACTCAGTAAGCAGGAGAGGTAGTAATAGTACTATCAATGTTAGAGAAATTGATAACTTTAAAATTCATTGTCCTTCAATATAGCAAGAGAAATGCACCTTAACTTATCTAAAAAGAGAATAAGCACCAGTATAACTAAGACTAACTACATTATAACTAGATAGGTGCTCAGGAAACCCTCAAACCCTGTCATGCATTAGCATTGAATTCATACTGCAAACCATATTTACGACCATACAAATTTTGTAAGGCAAGTCTTTTCTTTTTAATTTTCGTGTTTTGGTATGCATGTCTCTACGCCGAAGGTTAACTTCTTGCTAGAATATCCTGATGATGAAAACGGATAAAATACAACGTTGTACCTTATATATGTGTACTATAGAATCCAAAGATACTGAGGTAGGGGAAGCTCACAATTTAGACCGTTTGCCAGAAATCTCGTTTAATTTTTTTTTTAATTTCTATATTCAAATCAAAATACGAAGGAACTGTACCGTCATTTTTTAAATAAAATAAATGGAATGCAGTTTAACACTATAAAGCATGCTTATTTCATGAAATGAAACAACGGCAGTAAAATACTGAAGGGACAAAGGAGTGAAATTTACAAAATCGAAGTCCAAAGACGAGAACACAGAAAACAATGATGTTAGACAGAGACAAAGCACAGAAATAGAAATTACAACATTCAAAACAAAGGCACTCACAGTGTGAACTCCAATGAAACTGAGAGTGACATCAGGTACTCCAGAAGGGTAAGCATGTTCTGCTCTGTTAACAGCACATACGTCAAAAGGTAAGTGAGTTATATTTGTTCTTGAAAGATCTGATAGGTAGCTAATTGGTTAATGTCATTTGCTAACCCTGAGACAAAACCAATTAAAGTCCATGGTACGTGTTACTTCTCTAACCTTCAAACAGTACCACGGTTAAATGTTGAAAAGTTTATGTAATTACTTAAGTATTCAAACATGGACAAGGACAGATCGGTACCACAAACATAACTAACGAAGACAAGATAAAAATTTAACAAGACAACACAAAGAACAAAAGCACTAACAGTGTGAACTCCCATAAAAAGGAGAGCGACATCAGGTGGTCCGGATACCAAAAAGGAATATAAAACTATAAGTGTGAAAAACAATTACAACCAACAAAAAGAACTGAGCAAATACGACCTAACTTAAAAATGAAGGGATCAAATTAGTATTGGGAAAACATAAATTCTGAACATTTGTTGGAACAAACAACATAACTTAATGATTGGTTCGAACTTAACAACCGAAAGCGAAAATAAGTTAATCTTCTCTGCCCACTCGATTAATTTATGAGACCATCGACTTTGATGTTTAGTAATAATATCTAAGAGCCATGTATGGCATTTGATTCCAGAAATCAAACTCATAAACCAATGAAATGTGAGTTAAGAGATCAATGAACTAGACGATAGGGCTAAAACGGGTTCAATACCAACGTGTGCTAAAACGAGTTGGAGTGTCACGTGTTAATGTAGCCATTCTCTTGATCATGTGAATTATGATCATATGAAGCTGAATTCATCGAAGGGCTTCTTTAAAAAATAAAAATAAAAAACTGGCCCAGTCCTTTAATTTCAGCTTCCGTTATATAGATGATTTTTTATCACTAAACAATCCTCGCTTTGAAGATTTTCTTCATCTTATCTATCCAAAAGAGCTAGAAATTAAGGATACTACAGATACTTCCACATCAGCCTCGTTCCTTGACCTTCATCTTGAAATTGACAAAAGAGGTACACTACAAACTAGGCTATATGACAAACGCGATGACTTCACTTTTCCAATAGTCAACTTCCCCTTTCTTTGTAGCAACATTCCAAAAGCACCAGCATATGGAGTTTACATCTCCCAACTCATTCGCTACTCAAGAGCCTGTGGTCGATACAGTGACTACCTTGATAGAGCTCGGTTGCTTACAAATAGGCTACTTAAGCAAGGGTGTGTTGCCCATAATTTGAGGTCATCATTACAGAAGTTTTGCGGTCGACATCACGATCTTGTGGACCGCTATGAGATATCTGTTTCCCAGATGACAACAGATCTTTCTCTTTGCCACTAAAGTTTGATTTTCCTCTACCGGATTTGACTTTACTACCGGAGTTGACATGTTCAACACGGCGGTTGTCTTATAAGAAGCAGGAGATGCTTACTCTACCGGTGCACCTGATATCACCCATGGTTTTTGGGTCCGTGTTGTTCATTTTTGTATGTGTGCGTGTCTTCATTTTCTTTTTTGTGCCGTGCTCATGTTATGTCTTCGTTTCTTCGTTTTTCCGACGTTGCCATTATCCTTGGATTGTTCTTTTCAGACTGACGGTTCGGTTCTCACTTACTTAAATATGAGGCAATATTTCACCATAAAAATGCTTGAGAAGTTAGTTAACCAAACAACTTTTTGAAAGTGCCAATATAATCATTTGATTACATTTTTTCCATTAAGAACATCTTATTACAGCGTGTTAATATACAAAATATGGTCAAAATATAAACAAATATTGATGCTCAAGACTCGGTATTTCCAACCCAACAATGATATTTTACTTGTATAGCAATCAATGGTTGAACTTGTTCAAAAAATAGCTTTAATAGTTATCAACTCATTAACTCGCGCGTAAGACAAATCATTTTTGAATATATACAAATACTGATATTGTAAGCGTAAAGCAGAGTTTTGTCCCGTGAAATAATGGACAAAATTTCATTCTAACAAGTTATGAATTTGATTTTTGTAATTGCCTTTAAAAAGTTGAGCAGGTATAGAACATTAAACTCGAGCAATGTTCTTAATCATTTGAAAAAAAAAGCCTTACAATCGATGAGATGAAAGTACTAAAAAATTACCGAGCAGAGTTGCCAAAAGCCGAAATCAAAGGGTCAAAAATTTTAAAAAAGTGCAAAACTTACAATTATTTTCCTGTTATAAGCAAAGTTAATTGAATGAATTGAACATATTATAAGCAATAAAGGTAAGCGCAGATCCAGGAAATTTGAAAAGGGGGATGGGTCCAAGTTAGAAGTAAAAGAGAATTTCGCGGAGCGGAGAGAGACGCAAAAATATTTGGGGTATTTCTTAGGAAAACATCAGGGTATTCATTAAAAAATGCATAATTGTTAAAAAAAAGGGGTTTCAACACCCGAGATCCACCTTTTGGATCCACCAATGGTAGGAGTTTAGCATGCCCCCGTGATATTTGTGCCTGTAAAACATATTATGTTCATGCAAGTTACAATTTAAATCAGGTCCATATCGGAATGTGCAATAATCTATATTTTAAGTAAAAAAAATATATCACAATCCAAATCCTTAAGATTTGCACGTCTTTGATATATATCCACAAATTATCTGCTATTAAAAAGTTTCCAAAGTATATACAACTATTTCATCTCGGACACACCGATAAACGGACAAATGAACAGTAAAAGGACGAATGAAAAGAAAATTTTATAAATTTATTTTATCAACCCTTTGTTAACTTAAATTGTGAGTAAAAATTTATATATAAGGATTCCAGTATCAAGAACGTGTCTTACTCTGATTTCAGTTTTAGGATTTTTCAGTAGATATTTAATTTGTAAATAATGGACATTATCATATTTTCCGAATTCAAATGCCATTTGCAATATATAACATAAAGATGTCTAAGTGTGATCCATTACCATTTTTCTTAAGATGTTTTTTTTATTACTTTTATGAAGGTATCATGGAAGCTTATGTTACATTGACATTGAAATGCCTTAATTTAACTGCTATCGTCTTTTAATAGGCTCTTAAATAACTAAAATCAATCAGTTGTTTAGGTAAATTCTGTATTTAACAGCTATATAATAAAAATTGGACATAAAGTATCTTTCAATTGAAACTACTCCTTTAAATGGTATTACAAAGAAGTGTTACAATTAACGACGCTTAATTATTTAAAAACATTTATTGCTTTCTATTGACCTAAGTTTGGTCAGTCCATTGTGTGATTATTGGAATATAAATTTATTTAAATCAGATTTTACTTTAAAAAGCAAAATAACCATATAAGCAATATCGCACTTTTCATTCATTGATATTTCTATATTGGAGATTTTTCACAATGGCTATTTTTTTTTAATTCTTAATACAAAAAATACCAAAGTTGCATAATAACAGAAATTTCGTTATGCTGTACACTTGTTCAAGGAGTAACCTCTCATCAGCATCATTACAATCGAATAAAATGAAAAAAATCATAATCTAAAAGTTGTCAAAAAGAAGTACTCATTACCAAAAATATAAAATAAGGGGCCAGATACAGTACCAAGGACATCCACCGAGTGCAATACACGGAATGAAGTCTGCTAACTGCAGAAACTGGACTAGCAGTATTCTTTTATTTTAAAGCCTCAACAAACACTTCTTAAACTGAAACGTGTACGGATTGGAACTTTGAAGTACCGCATAAAACAGTGAAATCAAGTGTTGAAAGTGTTAACATTACTACATCAGTGTTTGAATGATGTATATGGCCATTCAACCAATTGATCTGTCTGATTTAAGAAAACTTAAATCTTGTCTTCGATTATTCAATCCCTTCTAAGCTTTATGTAGTAGATAAACCACTTCCTTTTCTCCTTTTCCTCCGAGAAAGATCAAAAAGTGCTTAAGCTTATTTATATTCCAGTACTACCTCTTGTCCAAATATCCGTACCCTCGTAAAAAGCTTTAATTATCCCTTCATATATAGTAGAAATGGTACACACTGATACCTGTGACGACATTTATTTGTATAGACTGTTATTTATGTATGTATTGGATTTTGTGTGTATGTTTATTATACTATAGGGAAACGGGATACTATAGAGAAATTGAAGGTTTAGGGTACCTATAAACCGGTTTAACCCTACCGCTAGCTCTTGCTAGTGCCGGTACCAAAATCTTTTTATTGCTTTTCTTGTGCAGTTCCTTAGTAGATTGTGGCATGTGATTGTAATTTTCGGTCATTTCAAGTGTTTCCTGTTATCTTTGCTATACTAATGTGTTAAGAAAAAAAGTTAACCACTCAGTTTAAGTCATAAAAAACAAGAAAGTAGAAGAAATTTTATGAAAAATAACATTTAGTATTATGACATTTTTTGGTGTTTTTTTCTTCCAAGAATCTGCACAATTTTTAGATAAAAGGTTAAACTTGAATATAAATTTTAACCAATGGGTCATTCGGACAGCCTGTGCCAGATTCAGATTCTGTTCACATTATTGTCTCATAATATGCAATTATTATAATGATTGATTATATTTTCTTCAATATCAGAGTATTGGTAATAATTAATTCTTAAAAATAAAATATAAAATGTCCTATGTTTCTGTCTTTATTTTAGGTTACATTGAATTAACAATAATACTATGTTATGATAAAGATTACTGAACATGTAATTAAATGTCCTTTTACCACTTGTATAATAATTTTTATCTTTTATCTCAAAAATGAGCAGATTCTATATAGAAAAAAAATTCATAAAAATTATTATCATCTAGGACTTCATATTTCCATAAACTTCTCCTTCTATTTATCTTTTTGCGATAATTAAACTCAAGAATTTTCCTACGAAGCATCAATGAATGACATGATATAGATAATGGTGTAGTTACGGAGAAATAAAAGAGTATGTGGTCAAATATGTCAGTATATCAAGTTATCCAAAAACTTTGACAACAATAAATTTGTCATATCATTGTGTGATCGTTTCTACTTTATAGGGAGGAACAATTACATCTTTTCAACAGCAATACAGATAATTTTGACAAAATTTCGTACTAAAATAAAAATAGGTAGTAACATTTCTTCATCTGTTTGTGCTACACACTCAGAGATAAAGAAATATTATTACTACTACTTATCGTCCAACCGCAACCGTTAAATGTGTTGATTAATAATGACAGGCTCTTGAGATTAAAATAGATAGTTATGAATGACTAAATATTATGTGAACAATAGCTATAACCAGTTTATTGTGTCACTATTTTTTATCATCTTTAGAGTGACCAATAACCTTTGACCTTGACATTTTAGATGTAAAACATATCACTTAAGCTAAATGCAGTATACCCCTGGTTCCTGTGTCCTACCTTTTTCGAAAACATATACCTAGAATAAGCAAAACTTTCTGAGGCATACGTTTTGAATGGTTGACCCCAGAGTTTCGGACCAAATGTATCAAAATTCCGCCATGACCTAAAACATTTTGTCCATTACAATTCATCAGCTTTTACGATTTCAGATTAGCAATGAAGGAATATGGAGTAAATGCACATGAGACAGAGTTTATCTGGTAACAAGGTTACAGGGTGAGATTGGCCGAGCCCCAGCATTTCCAAATAATGGTACCAAGTTTCAAACACTCTTCGGTAAATTGTGAAGAAAAAATAAGAAGAACTATACAAAAATTCAAGAGAGAAAGCTGTCTCCTAACACGCTTTAGGTTCTTCATATCCGTCAACACCAATCGAATGTTTTCTCACTACACTTCATAACCTATCTCTTACGCTTTGCGATTTATTTCATTAGGGCATTTCTGCAAATAACTCCCTCCCAAAGGGATGGGTTGGTCCAGGCCACAGAAGCTGTCTTACATAACTAATACTCAACAATTGCTTCAAATTTGATACGTAAACCTTTGTATTTGAAAAGCTTAGATGCCAAGAACATTTTTAACAGAAACAACAAGGTATTTCTTATTGCAGGCGGAAAGACTTTAAATAGACATTTTGGATAATAAAACATCCAGACAAGAGAGACTTTTATCATTTGTTGACTGATTAATTAAATAGATAAATAAAATCACTGAACACATCTGTTAGTGTAGCAACTGAAGTCAAATTCTTAAGATTTTAATCAACCCACCTGACATCATGCTACATTATATCATTTGAAAGGTAATCTGACCGTTTTCACCGTTCGTTAAATTGGGAGGTAGTCACAATTTTTTAATGCAGGTCAAGGTTGCAACTTCTGAAATCTTGGTAAATTCATTTCAGTCACATTTCAATCATTAATTTCCACGTGAAGTTAAAAATTGACATCAATCGTTACACATGTTTACAATAATGTATTTATCAACCATTGATGTCAATTTAGACCACCCTTTTACAATAAGCGATTCATAATGTGTGAATGTCCAGAAACATGACTAGTGCTCTTCATATGCAGTTTATGAAATGACCTTGACCTTTTGAACATTGAGATAATCATAAATTCCAACGACATATTATATAGATTGTTTTACTCAAATGAAACCAGGACTTAATAGGTCATACAACTGACACAACTCTTATAGTCGACCATAAAATTTACTTAAGATATTAAAAGTACGAAATGACATACATTTAAGTAATTTCACGTTAGTAAGACCATATAATTTTTGTCGTCTGTAGCCTACAAACCACGACAAGGTCACAGACAATATGGCATGATTTTTTTTATTAAAAAATGCATTTATATATAGTTTTTAGTATTTTTCATTTTTTTAATATTGTTCACATTTTTCTATTCATTTTTTGATATTTTGTTTTCATTAGAAAATAGAAATAATTACACATTAATGAAACGCAGTTCTTAGGAATAATATATTTATTCTTTTCATTGGTAGATTTTTTATACATTTATTTATTTTTTATTGGAGAAGAAGTAACAAATACACGTCCCAACGCATTGGGCACATCAACCTACACTTCATAGACCATCCCTTCTTTTCTATGTGCTGTATGAGTTTTCCATATTCTTCCTATTTATCTTATTTTTATTCATGTTGACATCGGATTTTAACAACGGTTTATCACAAATTCCAGTACTTTGACAAGGACAAAGTTCTGTGCAACTCAAATTCTGCTCATAACGTATGCATGACTTGCTATCTAAGTTTCAACCTTTATAGTGCAGATTAAGTATTGCAGAAAATCAGAAGACATTTCATGGTGAACAATTCTGGTTCGCGACCTTTAGCTTCTTATTGCCACCCGTAGATATACGTTTAGCAAATAAGTAGTTTGGCAGTGTGGCTTGACATCCATATCTAAATACACACCCTTAGCACATACTAATGAAAGGCCGATTCAGTAGGTGAGAATCAAATCAAACCAGACCCCCGGCAGGTAACAAGCGTAACCCTTAACTTGGTAAAATTTTTCTGGTTAGTAGCAACTATGGATGTCTAGCCACAATGCCAAACCACCTTTAGAGCTAATTTCCTGGAGCATGTTGAACAAAAGTTTGGTTACCTTACTTGCTTTGTTTCCTCAGGCGTCAAAACTAAGATTGATGGTATCCATACAATAGATGTGTGGAGACTTTACTTGTTTATAGTATGCTAAGATTTGATTGGACAATATCTATTTAAGATTATGTATGTCACCCCTTTGTTCCTTCGGTATTCTACTGCCGTTGTTGCCTGACCTTGAATACATTTTACCGAGTAATTCACAAACTCAAAACACAGTTTACCTATAACCAATCATTTAATTAATGCAACTTTCTGTAAAAATGTAAAAATAAGACTTTGAAACACTGTTGTTTCGGAATAAGTTATTTTGTCAAAAAAGACTTATTTTATTAGGGAAACTGACAGTATGCAATTGTAATTTTTGAGACTATAAATCTTAACTTTTCAAAATGCCAAATTTTAGAACAATGTCATAAAGACCCCCTAGAGATCCAAAAAGAGTCCAAAAAACCTTACATTTTGGAACTCCCAACATGCCAAAAAAATACAAGAATAAAAAAAAAAAAAGATTCTCAAATAAAACAAAAAACAAGCTTTAAGTGTAGCAAGAAATTGAAACTACTCCTCTTTTTGTAGATTGAACCAAAAAAGGTATTCTTTTGAAAAAAAATGTATAAAAGTTCCCATAAAAAGTACCAATTTATTCATAAACTAAAAAAGGCATTTTTATTTTGCATCTTAAATTTATTTATATATATACATGTGTAATTTGTTTTTTCTACATGTAATATGTATTATGTGCATGTGAATTACTTTGTGAGATCTATTCAGGATCATGTTCCACATGATAGATTTCTGTCAATAGATTTGCCCATTCAAATCTTAGAATACTGTAAACAGATAAAGTGTTCGCCCATCTATTGTATGGATACCATCAATCTTAGTTTTAAAGCCTGAGCAAACAAAGCAAGCAAGGTAACAACATGCTCCAGGAAAATATATCTATGACTTGTGGAAAGGTCCTGAATCAGTATTGTTCACCGGAAAGTGTCTCTTTCTTTCTGCAAGATTTAAGCTGAACATGCAGAGATGGAAACTTAAGTAGCAAGCATCGGCAGAAGATTACCCAAGGTACAAAGGCTGTGGTTATTACATAAATCAAAGTCCAGATATATCGGTTAAACGAGAATACAGAAAAACAAGGACATGAAACAGCCACAAATAACGGAAATAAAAGCACAACATTCAGAACTAAGGCACTTATATACCGGGTATTGTGAACTCCTATGAAAAGCGAGAGTGACATTAGGTGCTCCGGAAGGGTAAGCATGTGCTGTCCCTCTGGTGACACTAGTAACACGATCGGTGACGCATATACTGCTTCAGAAGATCTGTTTAGTGGCTGATTAAGAAATACCATTTTCTAACCCTTAAACCAATTAAAAATCCATGGTATGTGTTACTTTTCTATCCCTCAAACAATACCTAGGTAAACAATTAAAAAAAACTTGAAAATCTGTATAGTATTTAAATATTAACAAGGATAAATCAGTGACATAAACATCACTAAAGAAGAAAAAACTAATGTTTTATAGTATAACATATAAGATAACACCAAAAACAAAAGCAATTATGGTGAGAACTCCCATAAAAGCAAACTGTGACTTCAGGTACTCCGAAATGGTAAGCATATCCTGTTCCGCCAGTGGCACCCGTCACAATATCAGTTAGTCAATCCACAGTAAAGTCAAAAGTAGTAATGTTAAATCCGCGAAGACGTGAAATCTAGCTGAAAATGTCCGCTTTCACCTGGGACACTAACACGAAAATTTTTCAGTGATGTCATAGTGACGTCCATGGAATTTCTGGAGGAACGAAAATGACAAAGCTGAACAAATAATCCCTGACTCAGAAGATTGGGGTTAAGTCTTTGCTCTTTTCAAACAAATCACTGTATAAACTACATGCACGACAGTAACGAATCAGCTGTGAAATGTCCACTCCATCCGACTGAAATGAAGGTATATTGCTGCTAAGAAAAAAAAAGTTCACGATTCGGAAGTTAAAATCATCAAATTTGTCAAATTCCCCAAAAAATACAAATAAAAAATATTTAACTAAAATCTTCCTAAGATATTACATGTGATCTTGCCGTGGTCGGTATGCTTCCAGACTACTTAAATGTATGCCAGTAGGACATTTAGAGATAAGGGTCAATCGGAGCCTCGGTCAGTTACCTCCCTGTACCAATTGATTTAAATATCAAAAGAGGCTATTGATATGCTAATCGAAATTATCTCCACTTTGAACCATACAAAACTAACTTGGTACAGGGAGATAACTGACCGAGTTTTCTCATTATGGGCGTAATTGTCAGATGTATGACCAATTAAGTCTGAGTTTCAATTGACTAAAACACCTGTATAGTATGTCGTTGATTTAATATTAATCTCAAAATTCAAAAGAGAAAGGTCATTTTACAAATTGTTTATGCAGAGAACAAGTCGTGTTTTTGGACTCGTTTATAAAGTCACACCCTGTGAATCGCTTTATGTAGAATGGTGGTCAAAAATGTTATAAATGGTTTATAAATATGTTATTGTAGACATGTATAACCATTAAAGTTAAGTTTCAACTTCACGTTGAAATTTACGATTGAAAAGTGACTGAAATGAGTTTGTCAGACTTTTTCAAAGTTTGTCCCTTGACCCTCATTTAAACAAATCGTGACCACTTTCAAATTTGACGAACGGTGAAAACGGATAGAGAACAACATTACCTTTTCAAATGATGTATAATTTAGCCTGATTTAGGTAGGTTAATTAAAATCCTACACTAGACGCCCTTTTAAATTTCGTAGATCCACTATGTAGGATAGAGCCTCACCGTTAGGTCTCGGTAGATGAATTCTTGAAATCGAAATGGAAATTCAAAAACATTTCCCGACAAAGCACAACTTCTTAGGATAAAACCTTCTTTTTTTGCTTGCAACTTCATATTTATTTTTTAGAATGCAGCATCCGGTTACGTTTTTAGTCTTTTTCTGAAATGCCTAACCTTATGATGTAATTACTAAAAAGAGAACGATATACTGCTTTCTTGAAAATTTTCAATTAAAGATAATTGTAGATGTGAATTAACTTCCTGTTTTTATGACATTTTAATTCTAAAAAGCTTTAGGTGGAAGCTACATATAAAATGCTATAGCACTAATCATTATGCTTATTCCAAAAAAAAAAAACAATGTAATCTCTACATTATTAAAATTGACAAAAACTCTGTAATTACAAACGAATGATAACAGTAAACACCTACAATGGCCGAAAACTAAAATCACATTCCACATTTACAAGCGAAATACACTTAAAAAGCACAAATGAAAGACTAGAGACAAACATAAATAAGGATAAGAAATCAGGATAGCCGGACTTGGTACCGACACTAGCAAAAGCCAGAGGTTGGGTTAAACCGATTAATGGGAACCCCAACCTCCCCTTTCTCTATCCCGTTTCCCTATAGTATAATAATCATACGAAAAAACCAATATAGGTAGACTACTAACTCTATGACCACCATCTTGAAAAAGAAAAAAAATATATAACCAAATACAATTTAGATCTCCCCCATGCAAAGCCCTGTCCTTAACTGATTTTGGCTTTACATTAAGATCATATTGGTTATTTGTTCTCTATCAGTTTATGAACATCTTTTAATTAATGGTCTTCCGAACGTATACATTTTATCTGCACTGAAGAAACAAAAGTTGTCGAAATGCGCATATGCAGAAAATAAATTCACATTAACTTCGGTATTTTGTTATTTGTTACCACTGGGTTGATGCCTTTGCTGGTGGACTGTTAGTCCCCGAGGGTTTTCACCAGCCCAGTAGTCAGTACTTCGGTGCTGACCCGAACGCCATTCTATTTGGAACCCTGCAATATCTATTTTATTAATTTTGTTAAAACTAATGAGTATCTCCATCGTGCAAAGCTCTGTCCTTAGCTGATTTTGTCTTTACCTTTAGATCATATTGGTTATTTGTTCTCTATCAGTTTTTAAACATCTTTGAAGTAATGGTCTTCCAAACGTTTAGATTTTATCTGCACTGAAGCGACATAAGTTGTCGAAATGTGCATATGCATAACAGAATTCACAGTAACTTCGGTATTTTGTTATTCAAACGAATATTTATCGTACCATTATTTCAGTATGGCACATGAGGCAATAACAAAATTACCGAACAAAATTGCCAAGAGCAAAAGGACGAAAAATGTCGACCGCAATTGTCCTGATTTAGTACAGTCAGTTCAAAACAAATGGTGGGTTCAGCAAACAATATCAAAGTGAGAATTTGAAAAAAAAACTTGTATTTATCTCTTTTCACACAGATATTCCAGCGGCAAATCTGTATCACAAACATCATCGACAAAGACAAAACTTAACATAGCAGTGTAATATACAAGACAACACAGAAAACAAAAGCACGATATAACACTGTCAACCGCATAGATCCTGACTTGGTACAGACATTTCAAAAGAAATGATGGGTTCAACCGGTTTTATGGCCCACTGAACCTCCACTTTCATTGCGACAGTGTAAAGTGGCAGCTCAATTGCAAATCACATTCAAAGGTCGTTGACAGCAAAAAGAAATAATCACAGTTAGGACCGAAACATCAGATTTTTCCACAAGGTACTGTTATCTATTGAAGAACCTAGACAGAGATGCCACTGCTGGAGGACCAGAGATCCCCGAGGATATTTACAAGCCAAATAGTCAGATTTGTCTGACATGATAATTTTACCTTGCGTGTAATAGAATAATTTAATACCGAAGTTACTGCCGAATAAAGTTACTGTGAATTTATTTTCTGCATATGCGCATTTCGACAACTTGTGTCTCTTCAGTGCAGATAAAATCTAAACGTTTCGAAGACCATAAACTCAAAGATGTTAAAAACTAATAAAGAACAAATAACCAATATGATCTAACTGTAAAGTCAAAATCAGCTAAGGACAGAGCTTTGCATAAATTTATAAAAATTTAGAAATTGCAAGGTTCCAAATAGAATCGGCTTTCAGGTCAGCACCGAAGTACTGACTACTGTTTTTACCAAATTCTGACCACTTAAAAATACTGAGGCTTCATTCCGTGTATGGCACTCGGTAGATGTCCGTGGTACTGGATTTTGCTTCCTATGAGTACCTCTTTATGAACTACTTTTTGGTTATGGCTTTCAATATTATTTGATTTTATTGCCGCTAATGAGAGCTTTCTCCTTGAAACATGTTTTATGCAACTTCGGTTTTTTTATACCTCCCACTTGAAAAGTGGGGGGTATATAGTGATGGGGTTGTCCGTCCGTCCGTCCGTCCTTCCGTCCGTCCGTCTTTCCGTCCGTCCGTCCGTCCGTCCGTCCGTCCGTTACACTTGAGGGTACTCATGTCTTATCCGCCACTCCTCCTGAACCAGTAAACAGATTTTCATGAAACTTTAACACAGTCTTCATTACATAACGTAGATGTGCACCTCCTATTTCAGAATTTGATTTGATTGATTTTTGGGGTTTCCCATAGCAAAAAATTGACTTAGACATCATGTTACAAGGGGGTATTCATCTCTTATCCGCTACTCCTCCTGAACCACTGAATATATTTTCATGAAATTTTAACACAGTCTTGATGACATAATGTAGATGTGCATCTCTCATTTCAGAATTTGATTTGATTGATTTTTGGAGTTTCCCATAGAAAAACCTGGCCTTGCCCATTACATTACTAGTTGGTACCCATCTCGTATCTGCTACTCCTCCTGAACCACTGAATAGATTTTCATGAAACTTGAGCACAGTGTTCATGACATAATGTAGATGTGCATCTTCTATTTCAGAATGTGATTTGATTGATTTTATAATTTCTGGAATCAAATGGGGTTGTGGGGGGTATTTATTAGTGAGCTTTGCTCACAGTTTTTCTAGTTATGTCGCCCCTGACGTAGTCGGGACGACATATTGTTTTTGGTCCGTTTCCTTGTTATTATTATTATTTTTCATTATTCTTTCTTTCTTCCAAGGATTTTTGTCCGCGTATTTTCTCAAGGATGCCTGGACAGATATCATTTATATTTGGTACAAAGTTGGATCACTATATGGAGGGGTGCATTGAAGGAAAATTTTTTTCAAAGCAGCCGCCATTTTCAAGATGGCTACCAAAATACGAAAAATTCGAAATTCGTCAAATTTTCACAAAAATTGAAATTTTCTCAATCATGCTTTGACAGAATTCATCCATACTTGGTACAAAGTTGGATCACTATCTGGAGGTGGGTATGCAAGGAAAATTTTTTTCAACATGGCCGCCTTTCCCAAGATGGCCGCCGAAATACGTAAAAAATTCAACTTTGTCCGATTTTAACGAAATTTGATTTCTAGGTAGATTTTGATGCTGCGAACAAGCTGGAATCATCGAATTGGCTGTCAGGGGCGACATCAGCTATTGTTTGCAATTGCAAATCTAGTTGTTTTTTTTTTTGGGGGGGGGGGTTTGTTTTTTTGTTTTTTTGTTTTTTTGTTTTTTTTTGTTTGTTTTTTTTAATAATGTGCTAACGAAGATAACTATGCCCAGTTAGAAAGTCTGCTTAAATTGTGCTAGCTTTCGCATAACGAATCATCAGTGAAACATGCACTATGTAAGAAGAAGAAGCTTGAAAATTGCTGTCCATGTAAGGGAAATTGATAATCTTGAACTGTTGTCGAAAATTTAAGTACTTAATTGACCGTTTTTGTCAAATTCTAGATGTAATTGGTAATACTTTTGTTTCAGTGTGGTAATATTTTAGGTCTTTGAATATTTTTTTTGGATAATTAGAAATTGGAATACATCGTTGCATGTTTTTTTT
>MJUU01042387.1:109636-132419 GCA_002080025.1 Modiolus philippinarum
TAACTCCTTTGCACCGATGTATGTATAATTTAATCTTATCACATATACTAAATTCCAATAAATACGCAACATTTCCCCTCATTATTTGAGTGTTAATCTATGATATCGATTAAAACATGCGCATTTGGCTATTTCCCTTCCATTGTGCTCAACAAATCCTTACTACATCAAAAGCGTTTACACTTTTTAAACCTAAGACCAAGCAGCCAAAGGTCAACATGCAAATGCGTGTTATTTATAACCCTTAGTTTCTGTAACTTTAAAATTGTATTCAATCAGTATCTAATGCCGTCTTTCTGTTGAATTTTCAAGAATTTTCACTTTTAAATTCCAAAAAGATACAAAAATACCTAACGTGTCGCTCTTGAAAAAATTGTAAAGCATTTTAACGATGGAGTACTTCTTAAAAAAAACTACAACAAATCTTGCAAAAATGATGCATATTTCCCTCATGAAAAACTGTCGTAACTAATTTTTCATTGCTTTTGAATATGCCAGTTTGATTTTTATTAACTTGTCAATATTTTTCTTTGCCGTCAAAATCTTGTGACACAATCTTCAAAGACAAAATAGAAGTAGTCAAAATGATAATATAAAGAACTAAAAATTATAGTAAAATTTCACAAACTACTCATTAGCATCTAACGTAAATCTCGGACATACAAATCTGTTAAAGGAATATCCATTAGTAAAATAATAGCAATCGCAAACGAAGTTATTTTTTTCTTGATAGAGAAATCACCAACTTTTCGAGTAGTTTGTACAGTCGAGTATTGCAAACATTTTAGGGTTGTAGGGATTGCCAAAGGTGGATTTTTTTTTAAGCAGAACATTTTGATATATTTTCCAGAAAGGGACTTGGTCACATATATATTGTTGCATTTCTTAAGAAACATTCACAATATCGAAATGTCATAAAATCGACAACATGAAATTTTGCAAACGTAAGTTTCAAATGGGTAATTTAATGGTACTTTTGCTGATAAAAGAACTACTTCTTATGAAACGAATTGTTTTTCGATTAAAACCTTGGATATTGTTTCTGTTATAATAGCATTTGCTATGAAAATCATTTCCATGTCGTTTTGGGTTTTTTTCTTGGTAAAAAACTAAAAAATAAGTAACATTTAGCATAGATTTCCATCCATTTCCTTATCATTGTTGTATATGTTTTTATCTCTACAGATTGTAATGCAAATAACTGCAATGTAATGCAGCACTCATCATAATATTTACATTTCACTGTTAGGTTAACTGGAAATGCATTTTTGATAAGCAATACTCATACAGTTACATATGACACGTTTATATAATGCTTAGCAATGGAATAATGTCTATATCTGAATATTTGAAAGTGACAAGGAAGAAATTTTGTTTTTTCTATATTTGGTATTACCTTATGGCAACAATGAAAAAAAACCCTTCCAGTGTTTAAACGATGAAAGGATATAGAGTTAATGTGCATGTGACAAATGGTGAATAAAAAAGATATGGAGTAAATGCACATGAGACAAAGTCTCTACAAATACATAGTAAAAAACAAGCAAAGGAACAACGATTTTATTGTTGTTCTTCATCTTGAAGTCACCATGAGGCATTTAGATCATATATGGTTACTCGTTCTCAATCAGTTTTTAAACATCTTTAAGTTTACCGTCTTCCAAATATTTGAATTATATCAGTTAAAAATTATGTTGAATACTAAGGAGTATTCCCTCCTGCAAAACTCTCCTTATCTGATTTTGGCTTTCAAATAAGTTTCTTTTAAATATTTATTCTCTAGTAGCTTTTATACATCTTTCGATTTCTGGATTTCAATTTTTTGATTTAATCTGCACTAAGGAGACTTACGTTGCAGAAATGGCAATATATGTAGGATTAAATTTACAATAACTTCAGTATTTTGTTATTTTTATAAATTTAAGGCTGTTTGTTCTTCATCAGCTCTGTCATATGTTGTGTATTTTTGTCTTCCAATCGCTTGATTTATGTCCTCAGCGAAGAGACATTAGCTGAAGAAAGTCAAATTACCTTGTCTTGCACAAACCCTTTTTGTCATGATGTCGTAAGTGGTATAGTTTCATTTTTGATTATTAACTTGCAATTTCGTAGTTACTTTTGTTTCTTTTTGTATCATACAAATAAATGGCATTCCTATAGGCAATTTAAGTACAAAAATACTTGAGATGCGTAAAAACAGTAAAGAGGTGTGGCCAACTATCCGTGAATTTGTTTTACTCAGCATACCAATTTTGCGAATGCATTAAATCTTCTACAAATTGTTTTAGAATGTCATCTGTTACATACATTATCATAGAATAATCAGTTCAAATGCATTTTCATATATTAAGATAAAAGATTCGACCACTGGATCTCCATATTGAATGCAATTTTGAGAAGTTTTGACAATTTTGTGGGTTTTTGTTAAAATTCGTTGTATAGAACATCCAGAACCAAACTAAACTTACTGCATTTTGAAGAACAAATGTTTATACACTCACAACAAAAAATTGGTTTTGGTTATCTGTGTCCTTCGAGTAGTATAATCTTGCCAAACATTGTAAAATAGCTAAACTGGATATAAAAGGCTTTTTACAACTGCTAATATGTCAGAAAGCATACAAGGTTGGCATAGATGAATTTCATTCGTAGGAAGTACATTTACCAGAGACCATCTCACTTGATTTTCGACTACATTTGAGCATATTTCGAAAATAGCCCAACATATACTCAACAACAAAAGAAACGCAACACTAACGTGTATTTCTATGTACCTTAAAATTCAACAGCAAATATCTCTTCAAATACTTGCTGGAACAACTTGAAATTTTTACACATTGTTTCTCTTATCACAAAGTCAAAATTCTGAAAAAATGAAACTTTTTTTAATTCTGAATTTCATTTTTCAAAAAACCACTTTTTCTACAAAAAATGCAAACATTGTTGAAAAGGATAAATTTTGAACCCTTTGTGCTCCTACCTGAAAGATTTGGAATAAATATACTGTTTTTGTAACGTTTGACAATATAACTTCCAAACAATTTCACTCTGAGGAAAGCAATTCTCTGACTTGTGTTTTCTCACACTTTTAACAGAAACCGTTGCTTTGACTTGAAAATGACTAATTTTTTTACAAAAACTGAATTGCTTGTTCTGGACATTTGAAATTAAAAATTACATTAAAATGGCTGACGTAGCTAAAATATCTAGGGAGCTAGATAATATTTAAAAATGTGTTGCTCAGTATATGAACAAAATTCACGGCTAAATGACTTTTTTCTTATGCCGTAAACGTTTTTCAAGGAGTAACCTCTCATCAGCATGCATTTGAATCAAATGATATGGAAAACCCATAATCCAAAAGTAGGATATGTAGTAAATGCACATCAGACAAATTCTTCACAAAACATGGTTAAACCAAGCAATGGAACAACGCTTTTTTTTGTTAGTCACCATGAAGCTTTCATCAATGAGATTTGCTAATACATGCACCTCAAAGTAAGTGCCGATGTTAGACATAGAAAAAAGAAGGGAAACGGGGAATGTGTCAAAGAGACAACGACCCAAAGAGTCGTTGAAAACAGTGAAGGGATATGCAGTAAATGTAATGATAAAACCAAGCTATTTAACAACGTTTTTATTGTTCCTTCATCTTGAAGTCACTGTGAGGTCTTCAACAAGTCTATTATTTACCTGTTAGTGCTTTTGGGCATGTGGTGTCTTTGGTCTTCCGTCTTTTGGTGGTCTTGCTTTTGCCTTGTCTCAGGACTTTGATTTGTGTAATCTTGTGCTTTGTTCCTTTGGTATTCTACTGCCGTTGTTCTGTTATAATATTTGATGACTAAAATATCCATTTTCATTATGGCACGTCTTTGACATGACATCTTTCTATGATGCCGTGGTGACGACCATGGAATTTCCATAGGGACTGAAGTTACAAAGCGTTGCAAAAAAGTAAAAACCATATCCCTAACTAAGCAGTATTTGATGATTTTGACTTTATCTTTAAGCTTTTGAGTGCATTGATATTCTTTTAGCTTTGAATTATATTGGTCTACTTAATATTTTGATTTCACTACTCAATCATAAATTGTCGAAATGGTCGTCTACAGAACTTATATTTACTGTTATTTTGGTATTCGATACTATAGAACTAATTCTGAAGCTCATAATATTGTTAATGTTTTTTAAATCAAACTATTTCGGTGGTCCTTCTGGAAATCCCAAAACAGAAAGCATCCAAGGTTAATTTAAGGTTAATATGCAAGTGCATGTTTTTGGCAAATGCATTGTTTTGGTTTTGATTTATATACATTTATGCAGTGTAAATTTGATGATAAGGACGTTGATTTTTATATAATATGAAATCCTGAGATTTCTAATTTTCACATGTGGTTGATCAGTTCGATCTCAACGAGTCAACAGTGTCAAGATGACCATCATAATAAGGAAGGGGAATGCATGTTTGTCTTTTCATGCAATTCTCTCATCTATATTTCAAAGGATTATCATCTGTTGAATATTTCATCATTTCATTATTGCCCCCCAGTAATGATAGAGGAAGTAGACGTTAACGTTACCCTTTAAATTGTTGAATTATTTTGCTTGATTAGGAAACCCGATTTAAGTAGAGGGAAAAGTCGGAAAATCAAGTCAGAAATGGCAAACTTTATTACATATTTGGTCTGGATATTTGCAAGAATATATTAGTATCTGAATTTGATGATACTACTAAAAGAATTAAATGGTCCTGAAACTTCTGTAATTGTATGTATCAACATTCTAGATAGATTTAGAATGAAATATGTCCTCTTGAGACAGCTATCGTAGATTAAGTGCAAAATAAACGTAAACGACCTTAAACCAACAGTAGAAACATGATAGTGTCAATAAGACAAAATTCCCTGTAAAAATTGAATTCAAAGCTGCTGCATCAGAAAGAAACATATCATTCAAACACCAATTGCCCCTACAAAGTTGACATCTATAAGATGATATTAAAAATATTCTTAAGTATATACAAATAACTGACATACCACAATAATAACCCTTTTCAAAAAGTGTTGTCATCTTTTCCTGGATTTGAACTCTCCCATCAAATGGAGGTACAAACACTCTTCGCTTCCGTTTTCACTCGTACGATTGGCTAACAATACACAACTTAAACACTGAATACATTTTAATTATAACAAAATTAGTGGAGAATCACAGTAAACTACGGTAAACAATGACATTGTAATCTAAATACGAACAGTTTTAGGATGAACAACACTTGTCGTGTTGGATTGATAACCGGAACTGTTTATTTGTATTTAAATACCGAAACCGAAGGGCAGACCAATTGATTTTTTTAAAAGGCCTATAGAAATTACACAAAATAAATATATGTTCAAACGAGACTACATAGAGCAATCACACTTACATTTTATAACAAAATTAAGGTTTGGAAATTCAACTCACAAGAATAACTACCATTAAACTTCACAAAACGTCATTTTAATGCAGTTAATTTGTATCGATGGTATTCCAATTCTGCAACTGAATGTTGGGACGGAGTCCTATCATTATAAGAATGATTATTACGCTTACTTATGGTAGTTATACCTTATAATATTTTCTTATATAAATACATTAGAAATAAAAATTGACAACTCAACTGTCTTTTTATTTCAAATCAAACACGATCTGTTGACGGTCAACAGTTTTCAGTCTGTTGACCGATTCCGATAGGTTGACCGCTTGCCTTAATTTGATTGGTTCATTAACTTCACGAGCGTATCTCGTGATTTCCTATCGTCTTAAACGCCAACATATCTGTGGATGAAATTAAAAGTATTTAACAAAACTGGAAGTTACAATACCAAAAATATAGTAAATTGATGTATGCCAATAAAACACATTTTTAGGACAAAAACATAATGAAACATGAAAACGAATAACAAAACAGTTATAGACTGGGTCCTCAAGCAACAGCTGTTTTGTTTGGCCCTCTGACTAAAGCCGTAGGCTGAGTGCAACAGTTCAGTCCTTGGGTCAAACAAACAGCTGTTGTTTTCGTACCTAGTCAAACACTGTATAATGATAACGGGTCACACGTTAATGTGATGAAACAAAATATAAAAAGTTATGAAACCGTATTTGCCAACTGTATTAAGAGATAAAGACTTTTACAGCAATCCCAGCTAAAAAGTATTTAAAACTGAAATAGGACCGACAGGACGAAACAATCCTTTATATGTATGTGGTAATACAATTGTATATAGACAATTTGTTATACCTTATAATATTTCCCTTATATAAATGCACTGGAAATAAAAATCGACAATTTGTTTTATTTTCTGAAACCAAAATCGATCTGTTGACCAGTCAACAGCTTTCAGTCTGTTGACCGAAGCCGAACCTTATTTTGATTGGTTAAAAACATCACGCCCATATCACATGATCTTTTGTCGTCTGCACTACCAAATTGGTCAAATTGGCGACGTGAATTGTATTCAGAGGAAATGGAGCGTATTTAACAAAACTGAAAGTTTCCAATTCCATAAATGTAATACAGGTGGATATACCAATAAAACATGTTTTAAAGACAAAAACACATTGGACATGAAAAGGTATATCAAAACAGTTATAGACTGGGTCCTCAAACAGCAGCTGTTTTGTTTGAACCTCTGAGTAAACTGTTGCACTCAGTCTACGGCTTCGTGCAACAGTTCAGTCCTCATGTCAAACAAAACAGTTGTTGTTTTCGTACCCAGTCAATAACTGTATAAAATTATATCTCTAAAAACAGTCGATAATACTTTTTTATTGTATAAGTTTATCTACAATATGTCAATTTTTTTAATTGAGTTTAAAAAAAATAGAAGGCAAGTTGCCAAAACAATTAGCTAATTGTGGCTTTCAGTTTAGATCTTTTTTATTATTTGTTCTCTATCAATTTTTAGTAATTCAGGTATTTTCTTATTTCTTAACTATCAGCGATAATGTTTTTAGTGCCCAAACTTATTGTTTTATTACGCCAGGGTTTCTTGCAAATAAACAAATACCGAGGTTACTGTGAATTCAGGTTCTGCATATGCGCATTTCGACAACTTATGTCTCATCAGTGCAGATCGAATCAAAACATTTGGAAATCCATGAACCGAAACGTGTGTAAAAGCTGATAGAGAACAATTATTAAAAAGACCTAAACAGGAAAGCCAAAATCAGCTAAGGACAGAGCTATTCTTTTAATTTAGATATCGCAAATTTTCAGATAAAATCGGTTTTCGGGCCAGCACCGAAGTACTGGCTACTGGGTTGCTGAATAGATGAGTGACCTTTGGTTGTTAATATGTTGCAATTGTCTTTTATTAGTCTTCTCGTCCGGCAACGGATGACAACAGTTGCAAGAATACTTTGCCAGTTAACCTCATGTTATGTGTGTTTACAACCCCGCATCCACGAACAAAGGAGAGGATACATGGATGGTTGTTCGACATTAAGTAATGAATTCCGCTCAAACCGGTGCTATATGCCGCCTTAAACTTACTATGAGGTATGGGCAGAGGTCATTGTTGAAGACCTCATAATGACTTCCAGATGATGAACAGTAATTGTTCCATTGCTTGGTTTAATCATGTATTTGTAGAGATTTTGTCTCATGTGCATTAACTCCATATCCTTTCATTGTTATTGAAGACATTTTCTACACATTTTTTTATTGCAGCACATACAAAAAACTAATTTATATCTTGTCTCAAAAGTCAAGATCATTGTTTTGATGAAAAATAAAATACAAACTCGTAAAAAATATATGCTTAGTAATAGAACTATTATCAATAGAAAATCATTTAAACCAAACCGTTTATATTTTATTACCAGACCTATGAAATAAGCAATACGTTTTTATTATCGTATCGAATATCTCTAGAGTAGAGGGCTACATATCGACGGTAACGTAGCAATTTAGTTCGTAATTTTGGTCATCATAACTGATTGAGACGTAGAAAAATTGCCTGGGAGAATAACTGAATTCAACCTTAACAGTATCTTGGTTGACAATTATGTGAGGAATTCAATAAAATTCCAAGTGAATTGTAACAGGGATAATAGATTTGGGAATTTTTTATTTTGGAGTCTACATTGAAAAAGTCAGTATGATAAATATTAGGCCAATATATCACGTGTTGATATCATTTGGGGGTAGTAAAACAGGAGAGTTCACATTAATCTTTGTAGTGTTTATCGTTATGGGCTTTTCATGGACACTTTAGAACGTAGTATTCTTAACATAATCCTTTATATTTATGATATTTTTATTGTGTCACTGACCGATCTTTTATCCTATATCGATTATCAGAGCTTCAAAAATTGACTCAAGTAGCAATTGTCCCACTAAATCAGGTCAAAGTGCAAACTAACTAAAAATTTGCCATGAACTAAATGTTCTTAAAAATAATCATCATGTTAAGTCGCAATTAGGTGGTTAAATATCAATTGCAAAGATTAAACAGCACGGCCGAACCTAGATAATGTAACAACAAACTCTATATATCTGTCAAAAGATTGGTATGTTATCAAAAAGGCAGAAGACGCATTGTAAGACATTGGTAACAACGAATTTATATCAAAATGAAATGTGAATATACACTGTCATTAGATGTAGATCAGTTAAATCATACTTTCTAGATAAGAAAATGTCGTGAAATTGTATATCAGTTGTTAATTTTCTACACTAGAAACCCCTATTATAGACTTCTGTAGCAATGTATCCTTATTAAGTTTTTTCCTTTTGGTTATGGTTCTAAACTTTTCAACTCATCTTTTACATAATAATTATTTTCTCTTCTTAATTTTTTTTCATTTTAGTAGTCAATAAAGGTTCTGTTCTAACTATACTTTTGTTTATATTTATTTGCACACTTGTTTTCAGACAATCTGCAGGATAATTTATACATGCACTTATTTCGGAACCTTTTATTAGAATATTGTCTCAATGTTGTTTTCATTACAAAATTTGTAGGTTATCTTTATAAACGACTAGTAGTATTAAGCAATATATTCATCAGAATTAGTAAATTCAGTTAGACATTTAGACACTGAAGACACTTTGTATATAACAATTGAATTTGCGCAACTTTGAAATTACATATATATGTCACTTTAATAGTGAATACCGGGAACTTCAGTAATTTGGCGAGTTGTGAATTAAGATGTGTTTTGTCTGCCACTTGATAACATAATAAAATAAAGCGAAAAAAAAATGAAATAAGCACCTCATCACTTAAAGAAATTGTTTAGGAAGTCAGCTCATTGCCATCATACAAAACCCCTTCGAAATAAAAAAAATTCAAAATAATAATGATAATGTAAAAAAACTCATCGGCAATTATAATGTGTTTGAAGGTGAAAGACTTCTCGAGGATGTTAATGTACTTCCTGGTAAGTATGCGCAGTAAAGCTATTCGCTGTTCCATGAACTGTTATTCTACATTGTCCAAATTTCCTTAAAATCAGAAAGAATTGATATCAACAGTCTATAGTGCGAAGAACTAGATATGAAGATGACTGATTGCCAGGTTTGGTTACTTTTATACAAAAAGAAAGAAGCTTCGTGTCGTAAATAGTGCTTTCTATAAAAACTAGATGTAATCTCTATTTAAGAAGCAATTACACAAGATTTAATATTCTATAAATATTTGTCAAAGGCAATCAGTCATAATACAACTCAATGTAGAGAACTACTTATGGAACGGATGAAACTTAATTGTTGACATTGACAAGTGTACGAACAAAAACATCACTCAGAAGTAGCATTCGTAATTATTTGTTTTGAGAATCACACGCTACTCTCATTCATTTTCTTTCTTTTGACAATTTTTTCATCGTGAAAATAAAACATAATGCTAATTGAATTAAAAAAGCATGCCAAAGTTTGTTCGCTTAGTCACATGTCTTGTATCACATTTTGCTGCTATTGTCCCCAGCATTCATATAAGCTTATTATATGCATTCAAACAAAATACAACATAGCCTATTGATGTTGACCGTACCTAATATCACCCATATATTATTGTATGATCCACCACCGTCACTATAAAAGTAAACCATGGTACAATGATGGTGTTGTATGCATTTATAATATATTTATATATATATATATATATACAAAACACACGGTGTACATTTTTTATATTATTATTTGCAACGCGTTGACGTATCGCATACTTGTACTTTTCAGGAATGAGTTGTTCGAAAGTTTTGTGAGGGCTTTAGCCAAAAATTCATTTTACTTTACAGCAATATCCACAGTTGATGTACAGACAATAGATGATGAACTTTAATCACTTCATGTAAAGTGTTTATCAAAATCTTTTCCTTTTTGTTTTATCCTACATGGTTAGGTCTTCAACTTGTTTTTTCACATCGTTTCCTTATTCTCAATTTTAACTTATTGACGTTGAGAATATATATTTATCATTCACTCTATGACCTCATTTGAATTAAGCATACATTATAAAACTATTATTAACTATTAGATAATGGGTCTTTGTGACACGCAAAAGATAAAGTAGCTATACTTCAGGAAAACGCGGTTTATTTGGCAGGTTTATCGGGGTAAACTCTAATTAGCTAAGGATAATTGGAGTTACTTTATATAAATACCTATGAACTTCAGCTTCCAATGCTTTACATACCTATATTACAGGATTTACAAGGTGGAATTCACGAAACCTTACGCAGTTTAGGTTTACCTGTTCGTTATCATGGTTCACCGAAAAAAGATTACTTTGGTAATTGGGCCTCTTAACAAATGTTTTCATTTTGGTTTCATTTCAGTTTTATTGTACCTTGTGGGAATGTTGGAATTACAGCTCGAAATATGTAGATTAACATGGTTTTATGCGTGAAACTTCCAGTGTTATCACATATATGATTTAGATAGCAAATAGATCGGGCTGTAGGGGTTCGGATTCAACTTTCCCTTATTACTTATTAATTTTTTGTTTATCCTATGCTGACAACCGACTTTAGCACCGGTTTGTGGTGGTTTTTCAATGAAATTCATCGGAAGCTGAGGTTTACTTTTATTATTTTCGGAAACCCATTTTCACTAGAAACCATGTCTTCCTGATTTAACATAATTACCCTAAGTTTTGATTCATTTTCCTTGCCATAAATAATACCGCACATTTGGGCTGTCTATATTGTGTTATATATCTATTCGTTGACATTGTTGTTCAGATGATATAATTTATCAACTGTAAGCATGTATTATATTGGTATTGTTTGATAAAAGAAATTAAAACAATTCACAATTGATCAGCAATGCATGCTTTCATTGATTTATTACGTCCTATATTCTTAAATCTAAATAAACTAAAAAGTAAAAGATCTGGTCGAACACCTTAAAAAGGTAAAAATATGTAGGCATGTTACATCGAACACAAAATTAGATCATCTATTGCTGTCTTCAAGCGCAGGTTTTTCATCCATCGCTTGCATCGTACAGCTCTTGAGGACAGCAATGTCGATGATCTAGACCAACCCCACCTCTATCTTTTTTTTTTTTTGGAGTTTGTAATTTCTTTCAAAAAACATGTAACTTGTAATTTCCAAAAAATATACTGGTTATGAAGGAAAAATATAAAAATCAAATTTTTTGACGACCTCGAATCCATGACCTAAAGAACAGATACATTGATTAAAAGTCATTCGACATCTAGCAATGAATGCTGCTAAAAGCTTGTGCTAGAAGCCGTCCTGAATTTACTATGTGTTATGTGTAAAGCTCATTATTGCAGGCCTCATAGTGATTTCAAGATATAAAAACAACATTAAAATCGTTGTTCCAATGCTTTATTGTACCATGACTTTGTCTAATGTACATTTACATCGTATCCTTTCAGTGTTTATTTTAGATATATTCCATTGTAGGTGAATTATACAAAGTCAAATCAGCACCTGTTAACGCATAATACAACATTAAGACAGAATTGTCGTGAATATGCACCATGAGTTGCAAGGCATTCCTATGGAGTTCAAAGTCTATAGAATTTAACTATACTTGTCAATAATGCGATATGATACATTCCAAGAAAGAAAAAAATCTGAATATGATTCAATGATAAACCCTTCAACATGCTTAGAAATGAAGAACTGAATTTGAAATAAATAAGTCTTGCTATTAAATTTTACAATAGAAGTAATGGTAAATTTTGATTATAGAGTAACAGTTTATAAAGAATATATGTGTTCTCTGAATAGTTCTTCCATCGATTTAACAACAGTTTATAAAATAAAATTCCTGGTTAGACGACAACTTAATAATACCGTGTCAATATTTGCTCAGGGTAAGATTTTTAATAAAATCCTAGTTCTTGTTTCAGTGAAACTAAAATTACAGAAAAAAAGATTAATCTAAACCTATCCTGTATGTATTTTACAATAGCGTTCATATTCTGCTTTGTTAGTCTTTATATTTTTTCCATTGATATTTTACTTGATAGACGTACAAGTATCCAGTAAAAGATTGATTTGATACTACTTTATTGTTTTATGGCTATATTTTTATGATAATCTATTTTAGGGTTTACCAACAAATGTCGTGGACGTTGGGCTATACATGCTTGTTTTGGTGGTAAGTATCATGTTCTAAGATTTTCTTTGTTAAAAAAAAATTAAGAATACAGAGAAACAAAACATATAAAAAATCCAGAGAAATTGCGTATAAAATGTAGGAGTATCTGACTTGTGCATAGCTCAAAAGATACAAATATCAGGGGTTTTAAATTCCTGTTAAATACAGCATTGGAAATAATAAGAATATATTCGTTTCCATGATATTCAGTTTATAACGAAATTTTGAAGACCGTTTGAAATTACAGCATGTGGCATAACCGTTGTACCAATGCCTCCAGTTGGTTTTTAAAGAACAACAAGAATCAAATTCTGTAAAATCGTGAGTCTTAAATCAGTCAAACCTTGCAAACATGTTTTAAAAACGCTATCAATTTGTATGAATCAAAATTTTAGAAATATTTAATTTGGCTCTCGAGAGAGGAAATGCGCGAAATTTTATTTAAGCTATAAAGTAATTTGTGAAATTTTCGTAAGAATTCATGGTTAGACTTAAATCTGATGAGAGGACAAATACCACAAAAACGTCTATGAAAAGCAAAAACACGCTAAGGACAGAGCTCTGCATGAGGGAGATACTCCTTAGTACCTTATTGAATACTTTTCATCTCAATGTTGAGTTTCATTATTTCATCGATACAATAAACAACCCTATCCGTATTTCTGCCAATTTAATTTTTAGGTGTATTTCTATGTAGATTATATCTATTATCACTTACAAGACAAATATTAAGCAACAAGAGTTTTTGGCCTTATTATCTCTACATAGAATGAAAATCTACAATTGACAATCAAATAATCAGATGACTTTATTTGCTAAGGAGTATCTCCCTGATGCAAAGCTGTCCTTACATTTAGATCATATTGGTTATTAGATCTCTATCAGTTATTAAACATCTTTTGGTTTATTCTCTGCCATACGTTTAGATTTTATCTGCACTGAAGAGACATAAGTTGTCGAAATGTGGATATGCAGAACATAATTTCACAGTTACTTCGGTATTTTATTATTGGCTAGTGTTCCTTAATTAAGAAATAGAATTCTTAGTCCTGAATCTGTTCAATTGAATTGAAAACCAACCTGCAGTCATTCTTTCACAAAAAATATAACACAGACTTGATTTTATTAACTTTATTTGATTAATCAAACTATAAACCCATCAATCATTCGAGGGTTAATAAATTGTCACGTTTTCAACTTCTTTCTATTTTGATTCCGACATTCAGTAAAACAAAAGGTTTCATGTGTCAAGACGATATTTGGAATTCACGAAGTGACTCCTCTAAGAAAATTTTATAAGTGGAAACTGCCTTTGATATTAATGAGCAGTAGCTTTCAGATTTAGGTTCATTATATATTAAACAGCATCATAATTCCTTTGTTAAGTTTCAAGTGCAGCTTATAGTACTACGATTTATTTTCTCGCTTCATCAAGCATACAATATATAATTATGCAGAAATTTCAATTTGATGCCTGTTTGTATTTGTGCTCGGAAATTTATCATGCATTGATATAATTCTGAGTACTTTTTAATAAAAAAAAATAGCAGATTCAAAGATGTTGTTTAAGGCATCAGAAACACTGTGTTAACATTCACTCAAGACATTATTAATCCTATTAAGTCACATTGAATGTTTCAATACATGACATGCCACATGTAAATTTCATGCATATATATCATCATTTAGGATCTTAATGCGATCTTCTTCACCCTAAAGTACTCTGTAAGCTCTGTGCACAACACTGAAAGTGATTTTGGTACGAAAAACATTAAATATAAACAAAATTTAATAATAGGCACAAATTTGTGAAAAAAAAGTTTACCTTGTTAAAAACAAAAAAAAAGTTCTTTATGCAAACACAAATAAAAGGAAAAGTGTTCATTGGAGATGGTTATCCAGCAAAATTTTCAATTCGGCAAGGTTTAGTTTTTGAGCAACAAACCATGAAACTGGAGGGATACAGCACAATCTTTGCTTTTGACCTAATATCAAATCATTACAACATAAACAAGTCGAGAAATTTTCGTCGCCAATTTGTTGAAATGGTCTGAATATATTCATCAAGATACTGTAAACGTATTAATTTTCGTGGTGTACTAATTTCGCTATTTTCGCGGTTTGGTGTGGACCGCGAAAATGAGTACCCGTGAAAATAAGTTTTTGTGTAGAAAAAGCCACTTTTAACATTGAAAATCGTGAAAATTGATACCTGCAAATACGGCCATCTTTCATAAACCGCGAAATTAAGCTTGCCCGAAAATTAATACGTTTACAGGATGGGAAAGTAGAAATGTGGCAAATCTAGAAAAGGGACACACGTTTTAACTCAAAATACTAAATCTAAATACAACTGTACCAAGCATATAAACAAACCAAGACATTATTAACGAAAATTTCAGTAAAAATTCTCCTGAAAATAATCAGTACATCAAAATAGAAGAAGACAAGTTAAGGAACTGGAAAGAGGACATACACAATATTCAAAACAAATATCAAGTCATTGCTCAGTTCGATCATAATTTTCCTCAGTTATAAATAGATACAGGGGCAAACATGAAGTAGATAAGTATCGGAACTGAAAAAAAAGGCTATTTACAATTTGCCATACAAATTCCTTACAACTTATATAAAAATATTTATAATTGTATCAGGATGCTGATACGCAAGTCTCCCAAACGAACTCCCAAATCAGACCTCCGAACAAGAAACTCCCTTCAACTTCATTCATTTCATAGCACTCTGATCTTTACCGCCTTTTTCCCAATTGTCATGACAATTTTCCGCATTTTGCAATTTTTGAGACTAGAAACCAACTCTCAATATGCAACAAAACCTTTCCATGAAGTTTTGTTCAATTCTGATCACTTTTAATTTTCCCGCCTTTTTGCCTTTCCATGGCAACAGTCGTCATTTTGAAATTTTTTAGACTGAAAACAAATTTCCTGTATGCTATATAACTATTGTGTAAGTTTTCATGCAATTCTGAGCAATTATGATTTTCCCGCCTTTTTGTCGTTTTCATGGCAACGGTTGTTATTTGATTTTTTTTAAACTAAAAATAAATTCCCTGTATGCTATACAACCTTTCTGTAAGTTTTCATGCAGTTCTGAGAACTTTTAGTTTTCCCGCCTTTTTACCATTTCCATGGCAACGGTGCCATTTTGAAGATCCCTAGACCTTCTTGCACAACTACCCATTGGTATCTATGTTCCTTTTAAGTTTTATTAAGATCTGATGAGTGGTCTCTGAAATCTGCCNCTGTAAAATTTCATCCAATTCTGAGCACTTTCATTTTCCCGCCTTTTTGCCGTTTCCATGGCAACCGGTGCCAATCTGAAGTTTTAGAGACCAGAAACCAATTCCCTATGTCTTAAGTAATTCTCTGTAAAATTTCATCCAATTCTGAGCACTTTCATTTTCCCGCCTTTTTTGCCGTTTCCATGGCAACCGGTGCCATTTTGAAAATTCCGAAACCTTCTTGCACCATTCCAGATAAGGGCCTATCTTGCTATGAAGTTTGGTCAAGATCCGACCACTAGTCTCTGAGAAAACGCGCGGACAAAATTTTGGCGGAAAGACGAGAAGAACAAGAATAATAACTAGATTTGCAATTGCAAGCAATAGCTGATGTCGCCCCTGACAGCCAATTCGATTCTTCCATGATGTTCGCAGCGTCAAAATCTACCTAGAAATCAATTTTCATTGAAATCGGACAATGTTGAAATTTTGACGTATTTTGGGCGGCCATCTTGAAAATGACGGCCATTTTGAAAAAAATTTTCGCATAAATTCCTTTCTCTCATCTTACTGAACATTTTTGTACAATATAAACAAATTCTTCAATACAGTTCCTGAGATATTGAATCCTCCATTTCATAAGTTGTCGAAATGCGCATATGCAGAAAATAAATTCACAGTAACTTCGGTATTTAGTTATTTCTCAACGTAAAAGGGCGGCCATCTTGGAAATGGCGGCCATTTTGAAAATTTTTGCCGGTGCATGCACATCTTCTCATGGTGGTCCAACTTTGTGCCAAGTATGGTTGAATTCTGTCCAATCATCTTTGAGAAAATACGCGGACAAAAATCCTTGGAAGAAAGAAAGAATAATGAAAAATAATAATAATAATAACAAAGAAACGGACCAAAAACAATATGTCATCCCGACTACGTCGGGGGCGACATAATAAGAATTGAGTAAAAACAATAAGTCTCCCCAAACGTCGTTTGGGAGACTTAATAATAATAAGAAACAGAGTAAAAACAATAAGTCTCCACAAACTTCGTTTGGGAGACTTAATTATTAACATATATACAAGTCGAGAAATATTTGAAGAAAATGTTACGGACGTGCGAGATAAGCTCACTGCAGGTTTGGGGAATAATAAGCGTGAGTTGAACATATAAACAAACAAAAAAATATCTTTCTTTATGCATTAACATCCATAATTAACAGTTGCTCTGTGAGAATTTTAGCAACTCAATATCAATGTGCTGAGTATCTAGAATAAAACTCTATCAACAACCAATTTTGACGGTATTAAAAAATGATTTTCAATGTTGTAATCTTTAATGCATTAGCTAAGTCGCAAACTAGCAGTTTTGTGATGTTTCGTCGGGGTAACTATTGCTCAGTCTCAAACATAAACACTTCTTGGTCATTTATCGATTAATAACGAGTTCGTGTGAGCTCTTCTAGACTCAGAGAAAGTGTATTTGCTGAAGAAATGTGTGTTCTCCATGTTTTTAAGAAATGTAAATGCGATTAGAAAAGATTCATTTAATATCAAAATTGAAGGCGAGTTCTATGTTATTTTTGTGACTATAGAAGTATATAAATATGATAAATTTTAAATGCAAGTTTTAAGATACATTGCATGATATAAATTCGCAAGGATAAACATTTCTGAGGATTGTAAGGTGACATTTTCCCGGTATTTTAGGCACTGATATTGTATTGCATTTGAGACATCCACGCATAACTCCCATATGTTTAATTTTGTCCCTTAAATATTGGCGATTAAGGAGGCTCACTCGTCACATTTTTGAATTTGTGTCAGATTTCGGAACTCCTCTGGTTTTGTCCAGTTTAATGGCTTAACGAATTTTGCACACGGACCCCCACTTTTTATTTCTTGAATATGTTCTATGGGTCAAGACACCTGACAAGTTTTCATAAAATTCTTGATATAACTTCTCAGCTTTAGGCAAAAAATAATCCTTATGTCAAATTAAGGGATAATCCAGAGAAATCCGTTTCCCGCCAAATTTTTTAATGACTTGTATCTCGGAAAAAAGCACGCGGACCTATATATTTCTTTTCATTATTTCATTAAGTGTACAATGCTTAGTAAATTAAAATAGATTTCAAGAAATCCTTGATATAAACAACATCAGGAGTGAGCCTCCTTAAGAAATGCTATAATTTCATTTCCTTTTGAGTCCTAATGAACGTTTATACCAATTTTAACTATGTTGTATTCTGTGTAATATATATATACTCTAAGCATTTCTGTCACGAGACCATAGTTATGTAACAAAATGATTTGATAGTGACATGTACAGCAGTGATTATTTCAATTCAATAATTCTGTCATTTTTGGAGCAATAAATCACATGATCACATAAAATCGCTTTCTTTTTTCCCATTATTACGTAAACCTTAATACCTATTGTATAGTTAAAGACTTCTGGGTAAAAATCAATCACCTTGTTGATATGATTAACCTTTTATGTTTTTTTCTCCAGGAAATGGAAAACGTTCTGGACCACCCACAGACTTGACGAAAAATAATCAAAATGACCAGTTATTACTTAAAAAGATATTGTTACAAAATTCGGATTTAAATAATTACAGAATAGATGATTTTGATATAACTCCTAATGACCCTTTAGAAGAAGAATCGGCTGGATACAATGGTATAGAAGATTTGAGAACACTAAGTGATCTTGTACAGGAACTGGTAAGTTTCTATTTCAAACTAACAAGTTTTTCTTAAGATGATAAGTTTTTGCTTTGTAAATATTATTAGATTCTGTTTTTGAATTTAACACCTATTCGTGTTGTCATAAAGTAAATTAAAAAAAAAGAGGTCATAAGCCACAGGTCTTTATTTTTCAGGAATGTTTATGTATATACTTAATTTCAAAATTACTTAATTTCAAAATTACTTGTTACTTAAATGAAAAAATCAGTATACATACACGATACGCAAATTAATCGAGATGAAGTAAGAGGACATTAAACGTTTCAGAAATTCTTACATCAGACCCAATCTAAGATTTGGAAATCTTTATTTTACCAAGTCAGGACCATTGCGGTCGACTTTTCCCGGTGGTTTCCACCTGATTTGTCTTTTTGTCCAATGGGCTTCGGCTCTCTGTTCGGTAATTTTGTTATTATCCCATTAAATAAAAGAAATTCCGTCTTTTTCAAATATGAGGGAATGGGAGACCTTTGAGATAGGAAATCTTTCGTGTCTGCAGACTGGAACAGTACCTTAATGGTTGGTGATTTCAGGCGGGAATCCTGTATGGTGCTTGCATTTGCTCCTTATGGGGGTTGCTTCCCATACTGGAACTTTTGATGCAGAAAGAGAATTGTATCAGTAACTCAGAAGGATCCGTATTATAACAAAATAACAAAATTACCGAACAGAATTGTCAATCTAATAAAAAATATGATTTAAGGCATCACCAAAGTCCCAATTTTTATATTCTCTTTTCACCAAACTTGCCTTTTAAAATGAATTATATCTTGTAACTTTTTTTTAACAATCAAGCCAAAACAGTACATTGTTTGATTACCCGAGGGCGTCAATCGTAGATTTGACGGTCATAATGCAGTTTACAGGCGACGCATAGCGAAGTAATACTCTTCCCAGTTTGTTCATATATTTACGAAATATTTTCAATATATTTAATTGTTTGGAAGCTTTTTTTTCAAATTTTCTTATATATGAGCATCAAAATTTAGATCCTAATCTATAGTGACTCACAAAAGTGTTACATTTCCTTCACAATCGATTATATTTCAACTCAGAGATTTTGACTTTTTGTTTTTTTCCCAATAGCTATACCCTGAAATTTCTCAGGATTAACTTACATAACATTGAGTGAAAACAAGTGTTAAAGTTCCATAATATCATTTTGAAGAGTTTTAGTTACAACACCAATACTCTTATCACAAAATGATACTGTATTGTCGTCAGCATAGTTGCAAATTGTAATCTCTTTCACAAATCATAAAATCATTGAAAAGAACAGGAACCAAAATGGAACCCTGTGGCGCACCTTTGATCAGTAAATTCCATTCACTGAAAGTGGCACCCACTTTTATCCTCTGCTTTCTCTCTTCCAGATAATTTTAAGTAATTTCGAAGCGGCATCGGATAAGCCATAACCTTTGATCTTTGAAGCAGAAAATTAAGGGCAAACAGTCAAACGTCTTTAAAAGGTCTATTAAAACTTATGACTTCTACCCTTTTATTTGAATTGCTGAGGTTTAAACTTCACATTTTAAAAGCAACATGACAAGAATTTAAAAAACATGGCTGCATCAAGTCACTGCACCATTCATATTTGTGTACTCTTTTGTGAGAGCAGCCAATTAAACATTTTACAAATTAAGATCTTTTTCGCTGCCAAGTTAACACAAGGATTCGTGGATAAGCCCCAATCTTAAGAATCAATTGCAACTCTAATACACTTTATGTACCGGAAGGAATTTATCATTTCGGGATAGCCATGATATGCGTTGAGAAATGCTTCTTTCAGTAACTAAAGATATCTGAAATATTCCAACAAACCATTATGAATTCCATACAGTATTTACTTTGACAAATCTGCTTCATAGTGAGATTAAATAAAAGTACGAAGGTACTGAGTCAATTAACGCCGACTGAAATTAACGAGCAAATTACTCCGACAAAAGTGTGTTTGATTTCAGTTTGGAGACTATGGTTATCAAAATTACGATTGTAATTTATTACTCTGTATAAATATATATTGAATTCATAAATGAAATCATTTTTTTCAACAAATCTCTAGAACCATATTCAAGAATATGTCACGAAACTACATTGATGTGTGGATCTCCAAATACTAATCACAATTTTTTTTATTTTTTGGCGCCACAGCTAGCCCTTGAGGGTCACTTGTATACTTTAACCCATACCCTCATGACCTTATATTAGTGTGACTTCAAAAACCCATACCTATTCATTTATTTTCTACTGCAAAATGTCACCCTTTTCCATCAGCTAATTAGAAATGATCGGAAATGATGTATATTTCAGTTTCTTTTCTCAAATCTTATAATAATTACATAATCATATTGCCTTTGAAGACTGGCATATCTTTGTACATGATCAGCAGTTTGTAAAATGTAGGGGTCTTATCATATAGACGCTTTCAGAAATTAGTGATTACTGAGTTATCGAACTTGACCGCCAGGTGCCGCATAGTCGTCCGCCATTAAGAGGGTGTAGGCTTGGTTTTTACCGTGGCATTGTATGGTCATTTGTCATGATTAATATTAATTATAAAATAGAATTTTAACTTTTTTATTTAAAACAGGTATCCGTTCTGAAAGAAAATACTTGTTCAAATTAAATTTTTATAAACTAACAAATTATAAAAAAAAAATGCAAGTAATATGAAAATCAATTACTATACAAATCCTTGATCAAGGCAAGGACTTATATTGAGAAGGATATGCAACTCGTACATAATTCAGTTGGCATTTTAAAATCTGTGGCGGGACGTTTGATATGTATTCACTTTGCAGCTATCTACTTTAAAAGTTGTGCATGGATTTTAATATAGTGATGTTTTTCTGGAAGCTGGGACATTTTTACGTTGTTAGAGTAAATTTCATTTCATTATAGCAAGTACTTTCTTCAATACACATGATTGAAATTTGTAATCAAGACATTGAAATTTTAGTCACTTCCGGTTTACATAAGTAAAAAATGCACAATAGTTTGTACCTAAAGGCTTCAAAAGAAATTCATCGAATTTTACAAAATTGATATTTTCGTAAAGTGTGACATCTACTGCACTGCCAGAACAATTTTTATGACCATCATTATTACATTTATGTTGTTACGAGATGCTTATCCTTCTCATTATAAACCTTGATCAAGGTAAAACTTATGGAGCATAATTTTTTTGCGTATTGAAGAATATTACATAATTCAGCAATTCATGCTTCCGTCCAGGTGACAATAAACGTTTTTGTCCAGGTAGATTATTACACCTGGGGGCATCACATGTGTCTTTAATACGGAGCCCCTTTAATATACTGATCAGTGTGATTGTTTAATCTCATGACCCCTTGATTGCTTACACAAAGAAATGAAGGTCATGGATTTTAAAATAATTTTTTTTTTAAATTTACAACGTGTTTTAAAATTGTCTCCGAAATAGAACAAAGTACTAAACCGACATCACAAAAGACCAATTTCCAGTTTGACTGCTTCTTTCTAGCACAATAATTATGGCCATCTCTTTTTGGTCGGATGAAGGTAACTCCGGCCAATATCAAAATTTGGTAAATACTCAATATTTTCATTGCATAAACCAATTTATCCCAAAAATATCGTTTGAACCCTCCCAAAATGAAAAGAAACAAATGGAATAAATAGTTGCGATATTTATTTGAATTATTTGAATTTCGGCAAGTTGGACAATATCCGTTAACTCAAATTATGCATTTTAATTTTTCCTTTTTTTCAATTTGCGTGCTTTTAGGTGTAAAATTATTAATTTCATGTTACTTTTTTTTTCTTGCAGAATGACATCCCCGTGCATTATTTTAATTAAAAGAAACAGTTGAATTATATATTTCATGTCATTGTTTTGCCGATTTGCTGTTTTCCCCTACTAAGAATAATATTACCAGAGACTATTTGAATTAAATACTTCCTTGTTTTTTTCTTTTTAAACTCAAAAAAAAAAATGTTTCAGAAAGCAGATATTTTAAGAGCGTTCAACATAATATTATTAGCTCACCTGGCCAAAGGCCATGTGAGCTTTTGCCATCACTCGGCGTCCGTCGTCCGTCCGTCCGTTGTCCGTCGTCCGTCCATCCGTTAACTTTTGTTCAAAAATCTTCTCCTCTGAAACTACATAGTCAATGCTAACCAAACTTGACC
>MJUU01042387.1:132568-143995 GCA_002080025.1 Modiolus philippinarum
GTAAAAATGATCAGCATGATGAGATCTACCCACTGTGCAATTTTGAAGAAAATCTGAAAACCCATCTCGGAGTAATGGCCCTTTTTCCGTAAAATTTTCAAAATTTTTGCATTTTTTATTTTTTATTTCAAAAAGTGTAACAGATAGAGGTCAAGTGTAAATTGCAAAAATGTTCAGCATATCAAGATCTACCCAACCTGACAATTTGAAGAAAATCCATAAACCCTTGTAGGAGTTATTGCCCTTTTTTCACCAAATTTTTAAAATATTCATATTTTTCGATTTTTTTTTCCAAAACTATAGAAGATGAAGATTAAGTGTAAAATTATGAAATGTTTGCCATGCTGAGGCGACTTTAAAACTTGTATTGAAAATTGTTCGTTGACCGCCATTTTCAAGATGGCCGCCAAAAAAGGCGGAAAAATTCAACATTGTCCGATTTGAATGAAATTTGGTTTCCAAATAGATATTGATGTTGCGACTTCAAAACCTGTGTTGAAAATTGTTCGTTGACCACCATTTTCAAAATGGCCGCCAAAAAAGGCGGGAAAATTCAACATTGTCCGATTTGAATGAAATTTGGTTTCCAAATAGATATTGATGTTGCAACTTCAAAGCATGTGTTGAAAATTGTTCTTTGACTGCCATTTTCAAAATGGCCGCCAAAAAAGGCGGAAAAATTCAACATTGTCTGATTTCAATGAAATTTGGTTTCCAAATAGTTATTGAGGTTGTAACTTCAAAACTGATGTCAAAAATTGTTCGTTGACCACCATTTTCAAAATGGCCGCCAAAAAAGGCGGGAAAATTCAGCATTGTCCGATTTCAATGAAATTTGGTTGCCAAATAGGAATTGATGTCACAACTTCAAAACATATGTTAACATTTGTTCGTTGACCCCCATTTTCAAAATGGTCGCCAAAAAAGGCGGGAAAATTCAACATTGTCCAGTTTCAATGTAATTTGGTTTCCAACTATAGGTATTGATGTTGCAACTTCAAAACCAATGTTGAAAATTATTTGTTGACTGCCATTTTCAAAATGGCCGCCAAAAAAGGCGGAAAAATTCAATGTTGTCTGATTTCAATGAAATTTGGTTTCCAAATAGGTATTGATGTCGCAACTTCAAAACTTATGTTGAAAATTATTTGCTGACAGCCATTTTCAAAATGGCTGCCAAAAAAGGCGGGAAAATTGTTTGTTGACTGCCATTTACATAATGATGTCTCTGTTTCAAAACTGGTGTCTAAAGTGGTCCTTAGCAAGAGCCTTTTTTGCCAATAAAGCTCTACAAAGAAAAATAGTACAACATGATCAGACTTTAAATACTTTAAATACAAGATATTGGTGGTGCTTGAGGTACTTAAGTTTGAGAGACTGATGATCAACTGTATAACTTACAATGTTACCACGATTGTGGCAACTGGAAGCCAGGTGAGCGATACAGGCTCCTGGGAGCCTCTAGTTATATATATATATATTTTTTTATTATTCTGGTTAGCTGAATAAAGACCATCACTAAAATCTGCACAAAATTTGTATATGCACATTAAAATCTTTTATAAAAATATTAATATCCAATTCATTTTTTCAAACTTTCGGAAAATCTATCAAGAATACTTAAAATATTTTTTCTGAAATATAAATGATTAATTTATTAATCTAAATTACTTGTGAATTTGATTTCTTTTCCTTCAAAACAAAGTTCCTTTTCTTAATCAACATGTATAATATCGAACTTCTATACTTAATTAACAGTTATTTGTAATATATTAATATATATTGGGCGGTTTCTTTGACGTTATAACAACTGTCTTATCACTTTAATAGGTTTTGATCACTTTTTCAACAGGTGTTATTTGAGTAATTAACGGTCGAAGTATGACACCTGTATCATTAAACCTTATACCGATAGATCGACAAATGCCGAGGAGTTACGAACGTTACACCCTTCCGGTAACAAGTTCATTCGGAAGTCGGGAATAGCGGCACCCATGAATTCGTGAATAAAAAGGTCTATAATTAGTAATGTAATTATAATTGTCCTTATCATATATTTATTATCATGTTATAAACCATTTTTACTGTACCCCGTTAATTTTAGATGTTTTGGTATTCCTCTCCTTGTTGACAATATATTACTCTTTTTCATCATTTTAATGAAATAACAATTTGTTGGTAATAAATAACAAAATACCGACATGATGATTACAAACACGGAGTTCAAGACATTATCATTCATTCATGTTTGGAAGATCATAGGTCACACTTGTATCGAGTCCAATACACGTCACCGACTAACGATTACCTACCAAATAAGATAGATTCGGTAATATTATTTTAATAGTACACATGTGTTCATTGGTGAAATTAATTGATCATTACTTAAGAATTTTGACCCGTCGATCGAAGAGGCTGATTCGACATAAATATATGTCTGATCAGCGAATTATATTGCGGATTAATTTCATATAAAGCGGTAGAAATGCGCAATGAGGTTTTCTCCTTTTTATGTGGGAACTACTAAGTCAATCTCGAGCTGCGCGCGCAGCTCGTTAATTGACAAAAATCATTGAGACTAAGACTAACGACTAATGAGATTGCTTTGATTTATGAATTTTTACCTTCTTTTTCTACTTGTATGACTAAATTATGAACTGTCGTTTCATTTTGTTAACAGTCGTGTTCACCCTTATTAAGCTGAGTTATCAGCGAACAGTTTAGGTTAGAAGAGTTCGCGTACATTGGTTTAGTCCGGTTGGATAATGTTAAGCCCGATTGAGAAAAATGTAAACATATTTCTTATTTTATGTAACATTGGATAACGCTTTGTTCCGGTTCAGGATAATGTTTAGGTACGGTTTTACATTTACCTTTACCTAAACGTTACCCAGCTTGATAGAGGTGGTGTTTCTTTTGTCTGTGGAGAATATAAATTGTGATGATCCTGTCATAGTCTATAGTCATAACGCATACGTTTGGCGTTACCAATATGTGCCAACCTTATTAGTTTATATTAGCTGGGTAATATTAAAAATCTTTAAACAGCCCATATAAAATTTTGCTATTTCTAATATAGATAGCAATGAAAGATTAAAAGTTCTAACTGAACTAAAGGTTATAATTAACTGATTAAGTGTAAAATTATGTGAAACAATTTTCCATAATTCACTCTAGGAAGTGACGTCACAATGGACGCAGATTAACGTCGAAAACGTAGTGAATTAAATGAATCTTAAATCAAATTTTTAAAAATATGAGTAGAACTTTATAATGAAAACAATGCTCATTACTCAACTCATGATCGAGAAACGCTGTAATTCACTCATGCGCATGCGCTGCGATAATTCGTGAAAAGCTGCGCTGTTCGATCATTCGTTGAATATTTTGCGATAATTATAATCAGGGATTAGTTGTAGTATAAAAATATTATTTTTACTTTGAAAGTTGTTTTTATGCCCCGCCTACGATAGTAGGGGGCATATAGTGTTCGGGCTGTCCGTCCATCCGTCCTTCCGTCCGTCCGTTCGTCCGTCCCAAGCTAGGTTTACCTACAGGTTGAAGTTTTTTTTTTCTGGGAAGGATGTATGCAATTATCATGAAATTTTATATAAATACACATTAGCATCTAATTAAACAAAAATCATAATTAAATTTTACCCATGCAACCAACTCCATGCTTCACTGATCACGGGGAAAAAGTGTGATAGTATGAGGTTTACCAGGTTGAAGTTTTTTTTTCTGTGAAGGATGTATGCTAAAATTATCATTAAACTTTACATAAATACACATTAGCATCTAATTAAACAAAAATCATAATAAAAATTTATCCATGCTACCAACTTCATGCTTCAGTGATCATGGAAAAAAGGGTTGTAGTATGAGGTTTAACCTCAGTTTGAAGTTTTTTCTCTGTGAAGGATGTATGCTTTTATCATTACACTTTATATAGATACTCATTAGGATATAAATAAATAAAAAATATTATAAATATTTACCGATGTAACCAACTTCATGCTTCACTGGTAGTTTAAGGTTTATCCATAGGTTTAAGTTTCTTTTCTGTGAAGGATGTATGCTATTATCATTGAATTTTATTCAATACCTATTAGGGTATAATCAAACTAAAATCATAATAAGAATATTTCCATGTCAGCAACTTCATGCTTTACTGGTCACGATATAAGTAGCACAGTCTGTGCGCAGCTCTTGTCAAGAACTGTTTTCTATCAATTTTTGTAATTATTTACTAGTATAACTTGCATTTGAATTTGTTGTTTTAAATTATTTATCTCGCCATTCAAATAATTTCTTTTGTCACTTTTTTTTACAAGTCACTAAGGTCTAACCATCCCTCCATCTTTTAAAAGAACAACGTTTCCTGTACTTTATAGCACATAAGTAAGAAAGGCCATAAACATTGTATCGAGAGAAAAGGAGTTTTAAGAAAACATATGTAATTTTGGTCTCGATAAATTAAATCTAAAATAATAATACATTTAAAGTATAGTACACAATGACCTATTTGCGAACACTTTTAAGAAAATCAATGAGGTTTTCTCAATAAACACCGAAAGGAGTAAAATGAGACAATCTGCAAATACATGGTAGAACCAAGCATAGGACAACGCTTTTATTGTTGTTCTCCATCATGAAGTCACAATGAGGCCATCGACAATGAGGCTTCCTTATACAAAATTGTAAGTTGAAGCCGGTCCGTTGCACGGGTTTGAGCGGAATTCATTGCTAATTGTCGAATAACGCTACATCCATGTGTTTGAGCTCATGGATGTTGGCTCGTCAAAAATAATAAAATTTACTGGCAAAGTGCTCTTACAATCACTGTCATCCGTTGCCAAACAAAAGCAAGAGTGTCCTAAGCTAATGGACAGTTACAACACATAGAAAAACACAGAGCGATTGTAAAATAGTTAAATGTGGCCACTTTAAACAGGTGGTCAGAATAACATTTGGAAATCACAAAAAATAATAACCTGCCAAATTTGAAAGTATTTCCAGTCTTTGTAATTTCTACTCTAATTCTATGTGTTTGCGAACTACTGTATTTCAAGACAAATTCATTTCAGTGATCTGAAACATAAAATTCTGAAGCAGATGTCAAATAATTGGTATGAAAGAAGTCATATCATTCAGTGTTTAAGGTATCTCCGTGTTTCCAAACATCAGTGTTATTTGCATTTCGTGTGTATTTTAAAGATACTTGATGTTATTAATTAATAAACAAAGGTCCGGATGTAAATTGTAAAAACAATTATTGAGAAGCATTTCGTACTTTTAAATATTAGTAGTTAAATTCGTGTTTTTCTTGTGCATTTTTGGGAGATGATATGAAGGAAATGTACATGAAAATACAATGCATACAATAAAAAAATAACTTGCTGTATTGTAATTTCAAATCAGGTTTTGATTTTATCTGCACTTAAGAGTTCAGAAACTAAATTCACAGTAACTTCGATACTAGTATTTTATTGTGCAAATTAATAAATTCCTTAAGTAAAAGGGTGAAATAATGCACACAGGAATGATAATATTTTGCGAATATACTAATATCTTTTTCATGATGTATGAGAATAATTTTTTCAATAATTTTATTTATTTTATGCAAACGACGAGAGGATATGGAGTAAATGCACATGCGAAAAGGTCTCTTCAAATACATGGTAAAGCCTTTGTTGTTGTTCTTTATCTTGAAGTCCCAGTGAGGCCTTCAACAATAAGCTATGCTCATATCTAAGAGTAAGTTCAAGACGGGCACTAGTACTGGTTGGATTGGAATTCCTTGCTTAATGTTGAACAACGCTATATTGATGTTTCTTTTTTTTCAAGGATACTAGTAGTCGACAAACATTCAATCAACTAACAAGTGTTCTAAAATTGTTGTCATACGATGCCCAATAATAAGAAAAATGGAAGACAATCACAACATATAAGCAATAAAAGGGATATAAATCTACTGACAAAGTGCTCTTACAATCACTGTCATCCGTTACCCGACAACAGCACAGGTCAAAAACAGTGAAGGTATATAGAACCCGAAGATTAAGTATATGAAATTTTTAATACTTCAGCCGAATATCTATCAGAATACCAGCTAACTTGTGTTATTTAGTTATTATATTCTGAAATACATCTTCAAACGAAAACTGAAGCAAAAAGGCAAATCTAACTCAAACAACCATGGCAATTCATATTTAATCCAAATTTAGCCAACCTTATATAGACAAAACAACTGAAAAAAAAATAAGAAAGACGCCACAAAACTGAAGCATTAGCAGTATGAACCCCTTAAACCAGAGGCTCACATGTCAGCATATATCGTTCACCCGGTGGCTATTGATCAAATAATATTTTCTCACAGGTTTACATGATTAATCTGAGGTGACCGACAATTCATTCATCTGGTAGATTACTATAATTCTTAAAATTCCTAGTTAATATCATGTTACCATGTTTAATCAATTTGGATGTATGAAACTGTTTTCAATAATTAGCAATTTAATAGCATTTTCCCATAGAGTAAAATGATAAACTATAAATTGCAGTGGCGGTAATCTTGGGTTTGTTATCGTATTTCTTTAATGGACAGCATGTTACCATGCCTAATTAAAATCAGCTTGATGTATGAAACGGTTTTCAAGAATTAATAATCTGTAACATTTTCCAAAAGGGTCCTATGTCAAGCTATGTTCTCTAGTGACAGCCATTTTGGATTTGGGAACAGATGACCATCATGTTACCATGCCTAGTAAATACAAACTTGATTTAAGAAACGGTCTTCAAGAATTAAGCAACTCACAACATTTTTCCAAAGGGTCCGATGTTAAACTAAAATATGTAGTGACAGCCATCTTTGATTTATGATCAGTACTAAAATAATACAGTTGTTTGATGGCCATCATGTGACCATGCCTAATCAATATCAACTTGATGTATGAAACGGCTTTTTAAGAAATAACAATTTACAACATCTTTCCATAGGGTATGTTCCGCGGCTTCCATATTGGATGAGATGCGAACCTATCAGACATATGTAGTAATTGTAGTTCTTAGTAAGATGAACACTTTTTCTTTTCAAACATGACCTTTATCTCAAAGCGTTTTGAAAAAAAGACAAAGTGTATTAGATATGGACCAATAAACGGCAATAACTCCTATATGGGTTTTTAGATTTCTTCAATATTTGCAGATAGTTATATCTTGGTTAGCTAAACATTTTTGCAATTAAAGTTGACTTTTAACTTGTAACCGTTTCTAATAAAAATTTGAAAAATATTTAAATTTTGAAAATTCTAAAGAAAAGGGCAATAACTCGAAGATGGGTTTTGGATTATCTTCAAAATTGCAGAGCCGATAGTTCTGGCCATACTTATCATTTTTATTTCATCAATTTTTTTTATATCTGTAACGGTTTATTAGCTATTTGCGAAAAGATGCAATTAATTCTATATTTTTAGTTACTGCGGTCATGTTGTTTGGTGTTCGGATTAATCGAAACAATTTTGAAACTGCATACCCTGGTGATGATTCAGGACAATTTTTTATAAAATTTGCCAAGTTGTTTTAAAAGAGAAGCTTTTGGAAATTATTGACGGACGGACAGGCGGACGACGAACGCAAATAAAAAAATACCGAGGTTACTGTGAATGACAAAAGCTCACATGGCCCTTTAGGCCAGGTGATCTAAAACAAAAGTAGAAAACCGAAGAAACAAAGTATATGGTGATCACAAAAAATAACGTCCAAAGACATGGCAAAGACGAGAACACAGGAAAGAATGACATTTAACAACTACAAAATTAAAACAGAACATTCAAAACTTAGGTACCCAAAGGACTACCTCAAAGATATATGCACGTAAACTAATCATAGTTTAACTGGACAAGTTACATCAGCTTGATTTTCTCAGAATAGAAAATTGTATTAGGATGGAATCAGAAACTAATGATAAAAATTTTTTATTTTGACACGTTATAGATTCTATATCTGTATATATTAGAAATATTTTATATTCAAATCTTTCCTTAAAATTTCTCTGATACCACAGTCTCCTCAAGCTACGTACATGCAGTTATATACTCATTAGGATTTAGAAAAAAACAATGATACACTGTAATACTTAAACCGTTAATATATATTGAAAATCAGGCTGTTAAAGGTTTGTCTCTCCTGCAGTGTGGAGTCCGTAAAAAGATTCCTCGTGCAAGAGGTGTATGCTCTATATACATTTCAGATATGGAAAACGTAAGCTTGAGAGAAATTCTCACATTGATGCACTATCATGCATTTTTATTTTTTGTACTATCAAAATGTTATTCTGACCATCTGTTTATTGTGCCCACATCACATGAATATATCATGCAAGGTTTTCTTACTTTTGAATCGATGAATTCCCTGTGGTTATTTAAGTGTTGTGATTGTCTTCTGTTAATCTTTTTGTCGGGCAACGGATGAAAGCGATTGAAAGAACACTTTGCCAGTTAATTTTATATTATATTGATACATGAACTAAGGAGAAGACACATGTTTTTAGCGTTTTTCGACATTTAGTAGTGAATTCCACTGCATTAGAGGCCGTCTTGAACTTGCTATGACGTATGACCAAAGCTCACTGTTAAGTACAATAATAAAAGCTTTGTTCCCTTGCTTTGTTTAACCATGTATTTGTAATGACTTTGTCTCAAGGACATTTACTCCATATGCCTTCATTGCTCATTAAATTAAAAATTATCAATAAAATCGATTAGATATAAATATTCTCCATTTTTGATCATTTGTCTAATTACGGAGGTTTATAATACAAGTTGTCAGCATCAATAAATCTACAGTTATAGTCCTAAGTAGTATTACAAGTGTATATTTGATCAGTCGGTCTTGTCCTGTTAATAGTATAGAAGCATTGAAAAACTTCTAAAATAGGTATTTTTTTTATCAAATATGCTTAAGCGGAAAGATAAAATAAACTGCTAAAATTTCACTATGTGAAAAGATTATTCATGTTTTCGGATGAATTGCTGTTATTTTCATTTCATTTGAATTTCTGTAACATGGATGATGTTATTTGATACACATAAAGCAGTAAGATCACAAACTGTGGAATTTGGTCCTAAAAATACAAATTTTTATATTCAGTCAAATGTTTGTGTAATAAACAAAGGTGTAATTGATTTTAATCAAGCACATTTCGGTGTAAAATTCTGTTTTTATCGAAATATTGGCGTCATGAAGAAGCATGATTTTTCAAATAATTTTTGCTAACTTTATGGCAGTTTTCGATAACAAGTGGCGTCACCACTAGCCAATGTTTTTTTTCTGTCAATGTTTTAGCAAACGGGTAATTCTAATAATATCAGCAAAAATATTTTTATGGGCAAAGGATGTCGCCACTGTCTTTTTGTACTTCAAATTGTCAAAATCCATGAAAATTTCAATTTTAACAATTTCATATATTTTCGTGACTACATTTATACATGATGTAAAGGTCCAACATTTTATAAGCATTTTGGTTTATTGATTCTTAAAAGTTTGTTGATACAAGATTTTCAAAAATAAAGGTCATTTGTAAAACTTAGATTTTAGGACAAATTTTGACAGTTAATGAACCTAACCTTTGACGTGAAATTGACACAGGAAATTGAACTAGTTTATAAATTGCAACAGTTTGAAAATTATCATAAAAAATAAACATGCTATCGAATAAACATAGGAATCAGCTTGTTTTAAAGATGCCGGAATGGATTGATTGCATTTATTACATCATTGTTATTTGTCGTGCGTCTCAAAGAAAAAAATGGAACATCAAACTGATTTGTAATCAAACACAAGAAACTTCCTGCCAATTTTGCTGAGTTATTACTGTATCTAAACATTATATCAAAGTATAACAACTACTTGAGTGTCTAGCCTAAATTGCATAACGCAGACATTAAGATAATTAATTCAATAAACAATAATCAGGCAAAGAAAAGATCATTGGGTCATTTATCAGGAATCAAATATTTATTTACAGAAGATAGACACATCGATTTCCGGGAACAATGTCAGAGTCATAGGTAAACATAACAATATTTCTGATATTATATACATTAATTGTATTATCAAGCGAATTTGGCCAGTTATTGGGATTTGAAAGGCGTTAAAACTTTTTAAAAGACTACCGCAAAGCGGGAGCCTTTTAAAAAGTTTTAAGCCTTTGAAATCGCTATAACTGGCCAAATTTCGCTTGATAAGTATTTTGTCCGAATTTGCGAATGAAAAAGAGTCGACCTTAGTGTTTTTTTTTTTATACTACGAACATGTATAGCATCACTTGAATACACACTATGTACATTATCACATTATTGATTTTTGTGACAGTGCACGAGGCGTGACCTCACAGAGAAAACATGATTTTCATTCATAATTGCCTAATATGTTGGCATAAATTCATACACAAAAAAATTGATAAATTACGGTCTTGGATAAGTACACAACAATATTTCATCAAATCGATCCGCTGTCGAGTGTATGTTTCATTTTATTTGTAGAAAGGTCAACTTACAAATACAAAATAATTTTCATTCATAAAATCTTATTTTCCCACAGAAATCGGTTGTTTCAATGACAACTTGAGCCAATGAAACGATTTTTTTGACGTATTTTTCGGATAAATTCTGATGGAATGAGAATATACAAAAGGCAAAATCTATTAGATTGACAGTTTATTGTCGAACTTGCACTTTACCGAAAATTACAAAATACAGGACTGCAACAGGTACCACGTTTGGGGCATCTGTTGATACTTTTTGACAACGTTTACAGTGCCAGTGCTTTTTCATCTTGCCGTTGTATTTGTTTTTTTTTAATTATTTTTATTTTATCTGTAAATGGTATACTTACTCTACCGGTACACCTGATCTTACCTGTGGTTTTGAATTTGGCCATTGTTGCTCATCTGTATGTGTATTCACATTCTGTGCCGTTCTTATGTGATGTCTTCGTTTCTTTGTGTTTCCAATGTTGCCATTATTATGTCACGCACATATCCCGGGGGTCACTCACTATATATTGGGTGGTGGGGAGGTTCTGACAAACGGGGGTGCTTTTTTTTGAGATTTTTGTCTACGATGGGGTATATTATTTGAACCTTTCCTCTGAAGGGGTCTATAAAATCCAGTCTCTAATGGGGTTATAATTGACTAAGAACATTCTGTCAAGGGGTTGGATCTTAATCATGATAGGTCAGCATCTTTATTAGCCTGGGATCCTGGTCTGTTTGCTGTCGCTGCACTTGCGCGATAGCCAGCTTGGGCCAGGATCCCAGGCTACATCTTTATTGGATTACATTAGTGATATCTAATTTCACAGCTTATCTGGTAGTTGATTATTAGGAATCTCTGCATGTATTCTATTGCATTCACTTTTTTTTTT
>MJUU01042387.1:153734-168027 GCA_002080025.1 Modiolus philippinarum
TGTATATTTTCTTTGAATATTTTGTATTTTCTTTTATATACCTTTTATTTAGCTGACAAAAGAGTATAACATTCTTTTTTTTTTCGACTAAACAGGGAAAACCGAATAACAGTACTCTGTACTTTGATTATCCCTGTTACCTTGTTGGCCAACACGTGATACATTATCAATTGCCCAATAACTATGTTACACGACCTTTGTATAGATATGTTAGTAATGATTTCATATTACCAGACAAAGTATAGATTTTGATATGATGTTAGCTCAATAAATTATCTCCAGGACAAAATCAAACGTATGTTTTTCTTTGATTAATACAAATAGTTGAATCAAAACCATTATCCGATACGGGTAATTTTTATGTAAACGAAATAAATGAATGCATGTGCAATAATTTACAAAAGAAAAATTGTGGTTTACCAGGTTTAATGGCCAAAGTTTCATATCGCGATAAAAGAATGATGTCTGTAAACGACCTGCTGGTTTATCTATCATAGTAATAAACTTCATACCATAATTAAGTTTGAATCCGTTTCGCTCCCCACATTACTCTACTCTGTAGCTATAACTGGCGCAAATCGTCATCAAGGGAAATCTACAAAGAATTAATTTTATTTTCGAATACAGACTTGATTTCTCTATTAAACATGGGTACAATATATATATGAAGGTAGTCATTGATTTCTAATAAAAGATGATCCAATAAGGCATTAACTATCACAAACAGAATATCATAAACAGTCGCCTTAGTTTTTGATCTCATGTAGTTGTATTTGTGTCTATTAGTTTGATATCTAATATATGCGACTTGATTTTTAGCTCACCTTGCTTGAGCCAGGATAAGGTTTTGCCATCACTTTTGCGCCGTCGTCCGTCTGTCGTCCGTCTGTAGTAAACTCTTTTTAAATCTTCCCTTAAACCACTAAGCCATCTCTTAACTAAAGGAAACAAGAACTTGTCGATACGAGAAAATACAAACATTTTTAAACAAGTTAATAAATTTATCAAAGGATCCAAAAGATTTTTGATCGTTTAAATGCATGCCTCTTATATCTGATGTTGCACCCCATGTACCTTCGAGTTTATACACATACGTTAAGTTGTGAAGTGATTATATATATATATATATATATGTTCTTCTAGTTGTCTCACTCCTCCATATTCTTCACTGCATTTGTAACGTAACTGTACATATTGTTTGATTTACCCATTGTTACGTCTTGTGCAAATAGTAAACATGCTGATGAAGGCCAGCCGAGCGCGGCCAAAAGCTCCAAGCAGTTTTAGCGTTATATATATATATATATATATATATATATATAACGGTCTATCGTAGGATCCCAACGGGGTTAGAATTAGACGATTGCCTTCCCACCGAGGGATTTGGCTGTTCTTCGAATGCACAGATATTACAGACAGATTACACTGCCCTCGCCATCTCTGTGGGAGACCAGAGGGATGTAAAATAGAACGATCTATATATATATATTTTTTTTTCTTCGGCATTTTCAAAAATTTTTTCTTTTCTATTATTAAACCCCTTCAACCATGTTTTTCATGTACAAATAAAAACCAATTATTGATTTTGATTTTCCATGTTCCTTATATGTTAATATAGAAATTGTTTTGTAATAATTATTATGTATGGGAGCGGACTGCTTAAGTTTGAAAAACTTGTGTCCAATCCCTTTTGTTATATTAGCAAATAAAATTGTTATAAACTAATATAAACTTAGCCAAATAAAACAAAACTTGGCCTTGATCATCACCAGGGTATGGGCTTTTTTAGTTATGTTCGATTAATTTGAAGACCAAACAAGTTGGCCGATGGTACCAAAAATTTAATATATTGGGGAAATTGCTGATTTTTGCAAATAACTCGAAAACCATAACAGATATCAAATAACTGACATGGAGTAAAAATGATCTGCATAATGAGAGGTACCTTTCCTGCAATTTTGACGAAATTCGACAACCGGCATTGAGTTATTGTCCCTTTTCCGTGAAATTTCGTCTTTTTTTACTTTTCGTTTTATATAATGAAAATGATAGGAGATAGAGGCGAAGCTTAAATTACAAAAATGGTCAGCGAAATTTGAGGAAAATCTGATGACCCATATAGGAGTTATTGTCCCTTTTTCTTTGAATTTTCACAATTTTTATAAGTATGTACTTTATTTCAAAACTTATTTGAGAAAGAGATTAAGTTTGAATTGCAAAAATGCTAAGCTTATTAAGGACTATGATATGCATATGTCCAGCAGGTTCGTATCTCATCCAAGATGGCCGCTAGCGGGGAACATAGTTTAACATGGGACCCTAGAGGAAAGATTTCAAAGACCTTTTCTTCTTAAACCACTTGACAATTTGGATTTATTTTTGACATAATAGTTCTTTCATGGTCCCTTTCAAAGTTTGTAATTTTAATGTTTTTAATTCATCCAAAATGGCCGCCAGGAGCGAACATTGTTTAGCTTAGCCCCTATGGGAAATGCGTTTAAAGATCTCCTGAAACCGTATAAACAATTTTGATTAAATTAGCATAATAGTCCTCTGGTGGTCCTCTTTTAATTTTTATGTTGTTCCACATCCAAGTTGGCTTTCAGCCATGAACATAGTTTAACAAAGTACATTGTGAAAAATGCATTCGACTATCTTCTCTGAAACCACTTGAACAATTTTGATTAAATTTGAACGTAATAGTCCTTTAGTTGTCCCCTTTCAGGCAATTTTGATTTGTTTTCACGTTCCTACCTCATTCAAAATTGACGCCTGTGGGGAACATAGGTTGACAGAGTACCCTATGGAAAATGCATTCAAATATCTTCTCTTGTGGAACTTAAACATTTTTTACTAAATTTGATAATAAAAGTCCTTTGGTTATCGCTCTCAAAGATGTTTTTTTTATCTAATCCCAGATAGCTGCCAGCAGGGAACATAGCTTAAAACGGGATTCTTTTGGAAAAGTGTTTAAAGATCTTCTCCTCTGGAAGAACTTGAACAATGTTAACCAAATTTGAACACAATATTCTTTGGGTGGTCCTCTTTGTGACTTTTATGTTTCTACCTTATCCAAGATGGCCACCAATGTTTGAATATCTTCGCACAAACTGTAACATCTGGTGATCTGATGTATAGTATGAATAATAATGGATGGTCTCCTGATAACAATGAATAAAACCAGATACCAGGTGAGCGATACAGGTTCATGAAGCCTCTATATATCTACAGTTTCCTTTTAGCTCCAGGGTTTGTCTAATTGATTTTGTATCCCCTGGAATTGTCATCCATCTTCTGTGGCAGTACAAAAAAAAATGTAAAATTGGTGAAAAGGACTACAAATTTGTAACATAGCAGACACAACATTTAAAATCATGAATTATTGAACTTAGTCCCATATCATTCCAAAAGGCCAGAAGTGATGACATATTAGATCGCTTTTTGAAAAATTACAGACCGACTTTTACGTATTATTTGAGCGAACGTGCAAAGGGAGCTGGTCATAATTGCCCTTGAATGAATGTCATTTCCACTTACCGTTTTGGAGCTCCTGATAATACCTCCTTTTTCCATTTTTTATTTAATTTTTATTTATTTATTTTTTTCGTGGGGTGTAAAGTTCTAGTTCTTGCTCTTTTTGTTTTTATACACCCAATCGATAGAGATTTGGGTATTCTGAATTCACTTTGTCCGTTCGTTCGTTCGTCCGTCGGTTTGTCCGAAAATGTGAAAACATTAATTTTTCGTTGCATTTTTATCACCTTTTTTCAAGAGGGATTCATTTCAAAATTCTTATGCAGGCTCTATATGGTTAGTTGTTAGGAACGTCCTATTTTGAGTCCTCTCAGATGTGCACTTCCTGTTTGAGGAAATGTGGAAGTTACGAAATGTAGTGAAAACATGAATTTTTCGTCGCATTTTTTTAGCTTCTACGAGAATCATTTCAAAATTGGCATGCAGCCTCTGTATGGTTAGTTGTAAAGAATGTCGTATTTTGAGTCCCGTCAGATGTATACGTCCTGTTTGACGAATTATGGACTTAGTTACGAAATGCGGTGAAAATATAAATTACTCGTCGCATTTGTCTCAGCATCTACAGAAGGGATTCATTGCAAAATTGGTATGCAGCCCCTATATGGTTAGTTGTGAGGAACGTCCTATTTTGAGTCTTGTCACATGTGTACTTCCTGTTTGACGAACTGTGGGATTAGTTACGAAATGTAGTGAAAACATGAATCTTTCGTCACATTTATTCTTGGCTTCTATAAGAGGGATTGATTTCTATATCGGTATGCAGCCTCTGTATGGTTAGTTGTAAGGAACGTCCTATTTTGAGTCCTGTCAGATGTGTACTTCCTGTTTTATGAAACCTGGACTTGAATTACGAAATGTAGGGAAAATATGATATTTTTTTTATCCAGGTATAATGGGTTTCTATTCGGCGACTGCTCTTGTTTGTGTTGTCATGTTGTCTATGTTGTGTTACATCCGAATTGTAGTGGTTTTTTATTTCATTGCTTTTATTATTATTATTTTTTTTTTTTGCTTTTATTGATTTTAGAATGACACCCTTCTTCCTTTTTGCACTTGTATTCGTTTGCCGATGTTTATAAACGACGGTGTACAATACAGCAGATTGTCGAACACATAACCTAGTGGAAGGCAACGCAAGGTGTTTTAAATAAAAAGCTAGTCTCTACATATTTAAGACTAGGGAATATTCAAAAAGAAGACCTCAAAATATTCTAAACAGGGATGTTGTAATTCGGCAGATTTCAGCATAATTCTTTCCGAGGCAATAATTTTGCAATACATCGCCAAACGAATACAAAACATTCGATCCACCTTTGACGTCGATGTACTCCGAACAACTACAATGAACATAACCTTATCAAATCAAAAAGATTTCATAAAATTATCAAATACATTTAGAACGTTTAATAGAAGATATGAAGTATGATAGTTTTTAAATAGAAATATCATTATAAAATGTCAGAATCTGATTAAATTCAGAAAACATTTTTTACGCAACAGAAAATACAGACAGAATATATTCTGCATGAATTCGGTAAATTCGCCTCGGGATCCAATGACCTGAATATTTTACATGTATATACTAGCTTGTCACCGATACTGCCGATGTCTCATGAAAGACGTGACGATTCTTTACCAAAGCCTTCGGGAAGTTTTAGGTTTGATTTTCTCCCTTTGTGCAATAGTGTATTAACAAGTAAACTAGGTTCCTGAAGATAGCTTGCGAGCACTCCTAGACACAACTTTCTATATAACATCATTTTCTTTCAATTTAAAGTAAGTAGTCTATACGTCTTGGGTTTTATTAATATGATATTTAAACTATAGAATAACGGGATATAGAAAGGAGAGGTTTGGGTTCCCATTAATCGGTTTAACCATACCACTAGCTCTTGCTATTGTCTAGACCGAATAATCTGTCGTTTACAAAGCTACTTTATCATTCTATATTTATTTTTTACTGATCTGACTTTTTATTTTTATTTTTTATTTTTTATATTGCTTTGTGACGACAGAACGATCTCTTATTTAAAATCGTGAGATCGCTTCCAATTTGGATGCGGTGGAATTTCAGCTGGGTGTCGCCTGTGCGTGCATAAAAACACCTACCGGAAGAAATCGGAACTATTTTCCTTCAATTTTAACAAAGTTTTAAGTGCCGAAAATATGTTTTATCCCTTCTATGCCTCCATTCAAAGTTAAAGCGTATCTCTGATCGTTGACCTGGAGCCATTTTGAATATTGAGATTGTCACGTGATAAAAGTAACATCTGAAACCGGATTCGGGTATTTTCTTATAAGTTCCGCGTATTTGACCGGAAAAAGTATGAAAGAAAATACTAGTCTTTTCCGTGTACGGTTTTGAACTTAATTTTATCACGTGACAATTTCAATATTCAAAATGGCACCAGGTCAACGAGAAGAGATACGCTTGTACTTTGAATGGAGGCATAGAAGGGATAAAACATATTTTTTTTTCGGCACTTAAAACTTTGTTAAAATTGAAGGATAATAGTTCCGATTTCTTCCGGTAGGTGTTTTTATGCACGCACAGGCGACACCCAGCTGAAATTCCACCGCATCCAAATTGGAAGCGATCTCACGATTTTAAATAAGAGATCGTTCTGTCGTCACAAGCAATATTAAAGTCAGATCAGTAAAAGATAAATATAGAATGATAAAGTAGCTTTGTAAACGACAGATTATTCGGTCTAGCTATTGTCGGTACCAAGTCTATCTCTATCATTGTTTACGTTAACTTTGGTTTTTTATTTGTGTTTTTCTTGTGCAGTTCTCTTACGGATTGTAATTTTCAGACATAGTATGTGTTTCCTGTTATATTTTTTATTTGATTTAATATAAAAGGGTCACCCTCACAGCAGATTCAAAAATATAGACTTTAAAGTCACGCAATGGTAAACATAACATGCATTAAGCTGCACCAAACAAGATCCCAAAATAATTACCAAGAAGTGTATTAGTTCAAAGTATTCAGAAAGGAGAAACGTCAACACATCACATCAAACACTATTTGAAAGACAACGAAAGATGCAATATAGGAGATCGAAAAATTGATCCAGATAATATTTTAACTACAAAGGGAAAACACTGTAGATCATAAAATGTTTTAAAAGCAGGTATTTGCAACAAATCATTAAAAAAAGAAAATACCCGCGCTTTGTTTTATATATATATATCAAAAACATTACGTCGAACCACCACGCTAGTGTCTGCAAATAATCAAGACCAGTCTTAAAATGTCCTTTCTAACGTCCAAAAATATAGGCAACTGTGGATGAATATAACAGCATCAGTAGTCCGAATGTTCTCAGGAAGCCTGGCTCTGGAACCTCAAATGAATGCCCGTTGTACTTCTTATATGCCTTGTAGTATCTTGTCAACTTCATTTCACATGGACACGGATGAGAATTATACTACTGTTATGAAACCATTGGTTTATTTTAAGAATGAGAAACATTTGTCAATTATGCTTTAAGTATAAATAATTTTAAAATTTCAGTATACAATGCGGCTATTGAGCCGCTAAAAATATCTTTGAACATAACTTACTTGAAACTGGGGGATAAATGATACTGACAAATGTTTCTTTATCTCTCCATACATTACAACCAATGACGGTTATTTTTTAAATTACCTACAAATAACAAGGATCAATTTTACTGAAATATTTTCTGACAAATTCCAAGATTTGTACTTTATTGACAAAAATAAATGCAGGTTCTATTTTAATGATGACTTGAATAATTTCCCAGATATTATAAGAAATTTATTTTTGTAAAAATCGTTATAATGTATTTTATCTGTTTGTCAAACTTTATACATGAAGAAACTGTAAACTGCATTTAAACAATAGGAACAAATAGGTTGCTTCTGTTAAGTATTATTTTATCATGCATTGTTTCATTTATTTTACTGATTCTGGTGAAAGTATAACATTGAAGTTTGATACATTAACTTGTAAAATAACAATGCACTGAAATAAGAGTTATTCAAATAATGCAATTACATAATATTTTAGAGTGACTTCAGTATTTTGTTATTTATAATTCAAGTGCGTTAAAATATAACAGTCGAAAGAATGGTTTTGTAATAAAAGCAATGAATTTAATAATTTTGAAAAACATACAATGATTACGAATTTTGTGCGATTATTGAATCTACCTATGACTCCAAGTCATGTTCTCGGGGATCATTACCAAAATAGTGACTCCAAAATTCCTATGTGTGAATTATTGAGTAAAAGCTGTAATATTTTACCGTAATATTTCGTTTCCATTTATGTTATAATTTTCTTTATAAATTTCTAAAGGTTTTGACAATAGCATATATATATATACTTTGTTGCCATGGGTACTGACCTCACCTCTCTCAATTTGGCTTTTTTTTTATCAAGTTGTGATACAAAACTGAAGAAAATATTTGAATAATTTAGTTCATATATACTAAATACCCCATTCATTCACCAAACTTTGGTAATCTGCATGGCTGTAATAATTCTAGTAATGTGATTTTAACCTATTATGGTACTCCTTTATTATATGTAATAGCGTTCATCTTGTAAATTCAATAAAGTTAAGAGATAAACGAAATTGTATCGTTCGATGCACGTTTGATACATCTAATTACAGCCAAACTAGTGGAAAGTGACACTTTTTGTTCTGAATATTATAGATTTTCTCTCCTTCTATAAGTTGGCTGGTTATACATTGTATACTCACAAACAGGGGCTACTTCAAGTGTTGAATGAAACAAGCATAACACATAACAAAGTGTATTGAGTTGATTTAAATAGAATTAAATTAAGGTATAACAATCTTTGAATCCAGTAGGCAAGTGGCGATGGATTTTGAAGCCAAGTGAAATGAAAAAAATGACTCACAGAGCGTAAGATGAGGGGACAATTTCAATTCAGTTTTGATGAAAAATAAAATTTTTATGTGCTCTATAAACTACAATGTGTGGCCTTTCGTTCTTGCTTGGCTCCGATATGTCAGAAGAAAATTATTTTAAAAATTTAGTGATCAGATTTTGACTTCTTGTGAATTTTATGGAATGAAAAAAAGACAATTTTTTCTCTTTTGCAACACCAATGATAAAAATATTACTGTACATGTAAATATACCAAGGTGTTCCCTAATGTCTCCTAATGCTGAAATCGACGAAGTCACTTATTTTTCTTGCAGATATGATATGTCTTTGCTTAGTAGTGTGAAATATGATCTTAATTCTAAACGATCTGAGAAAACTTGAAACTCAATTGCTTTGCAAAACCTGAATGTGCACAGACATTAAACAGTCATTCCACGAAAATATATACAACTGCCTAAAAAAGCTGTCGCCACATGAGTTTTCCGTTTGCTGGTTTTATTTTCAATGCATTTATGTTATTTTGAAGCGGTTGTTATAGCTTTTAATGAAAAAAATATACCAAATCTCAATTGTAATAGTGAACAATAATAACAAATGGCCGTGAAATTCGCATAAACAGCGATTTTGGATTGTCGCTTTTGATTTTTTTATTTTTCATCTGTGAATATAGAACAGTTGAAGCAGTTATTATCTATTTACACTATGCTATCACATTTCTGGAAACACTATGACTTACGCTTGTCAATTATAAGAAACGATTTCAAAATATCAAATATCTGGTGTCGCTTAGACTGCATTATTGTACGTAACGAGAAAAAGAATAGCTCTATGAAAAACTTTCACTTTGTATAAAATACCCATTTTAATCGCAAAATTTTCTAATATAATCACACAACTTAATAAAATAGTCATTGGTAACCCTTCCCTTTTCTTTTTCTTTTCACAATATTTAGAAACAGAGATTTATATATGTCCTATATAAGACTTTATTGTACATAACGGCGGTTTTAAATACAAAACTATGCATATGAATCATGACTCTCTTTACACTTGTAAAATCAGGTGCGATGAACTACGAAATAATGCACAGTTTACAATATTAGCAGAACTCTACAAAATATTTATAAAATAAGTAAGAGTTTTATTGTACGTAACTCATTATTGTACGTAACGGTAATAAATTGCACGTTACAAAGTCAGTACGAAGCTGTTTCCGTTATATTTTCGAACAACAGCATTGGAATTCATAGTTTTGTCTGCTTTTCATTGCTTGATTGACTGTTCTAATGACTGTTTGTTGAAGAATAACTCATGGAAAGGGTAACTCAAACTAATCTTTTGCATATAAAATAATCCTTGAGCCAAATAAAAGGACATATTTAGGAATCTTATTGTTTCGAAAACATGTCAAGGTCGTCTTGTGATGTGTTTGAATAGCCAATACCTTGCTTGTAAGCTGAAAAATATATCACAATATATTGCACGTGTTTACGTTACGTACAATAACTTTTTTAACAGAAATTTATGATACCTATTATGGATGGCCAAAATTATTTTTTGATTGCTAATCAATACGTAATGTACTTGTGTGCAAATTCCTTTGCTTTAGGATGTGTATCGACCACTGTTTGAATGTAACCTGGATTTCGGGAAGGGGGAGAGGGGGTTTCTCAACACTATATTTCGATTTAAAGTAGCAAATCCAGAATTCCCAAACATATTTTGTGAAAAATCCCTATCCCGATATATTTCTTCGAAAATTTTGAACGTTCAAATTTAGAATGTAAGATATTGGACGTGTATAAACTCTACTGCAAGTTTGTGTTCATGGTTCACGTGTGATCGACTATAAAAAGTTTGTGTTTCATTCTATCTGAAAAAAAATTCTATGCCGATTTCGATCAATTTTGCCCCCCCCCCCCAAAAAAAAAACAAAAAACAAAAACAAAAAACGATTTTACATGGCATAAATTAAAAAAACGGTTTCACATTCCTTATAATATGCCTTTCCTGTTTTCTTATGGCGTTTTCATACCGAATTCTCGGCCTCATTTAAGACAGGAGCCATCCACCGGCGTCCCAAAATCCTTCCCCCATTTCGGCTTTATATAGCTTTTGTCATTATTTTTGTAAGTCGTCCGTCTTAAACTTTTTTATTCAAAGGTCTTGTCTGAAACCACTGGCCATTTTGGAACCATACTGGCAATAATATTTCTTGGATGGATTCCTTTAAGAAAAGTGTCCGACATGTCGGAATATAATCCGAAATGGCCGCCAGCAGGGAGCATAGTTTAAAATTGCACCCTGCAGGAAAACCCATATAAACATTTCTTCAGACACTTCTGAACCTATATCTGAAGCCTCTTTGGTCTTTTCTGAAACAACTGTGCCTATTGGAACCAAACTGGTCACAATTAGATTTTGATTGGTCACTTAAAATAATACCCGGCATGTTTAAATCTAATCCTAAATGGCCGCCGGCGGGGGGGGGCATAGTTTAACCATTGGACCTTATGCGAAACCTATCAAAGTCAAATCTTGTTCTCTAAAGCCACTTAGCCAATTGGAATCAAACTTGGTTACAGTCGTGTTTGGATGGTTCCCTTTAAAAAAGACGGAGGAAACAAAATTAAACGTTAGACCCAAATTTAGGAAAAAAGCAACCGTTGCTTTTATTGTACGTAACAACGCAGAACTGGCGTATCTGTGGTCAAACTGTTTTAAAAAGACTGCACGAACAACGATTCAAGTTTATTTTTTGCATTTTTTATAGTAAAAACTAACTTTCTGTAAAAGTTTTTTTTTCATTTTTAGTGCTGATTTTAAAATTTTCAGTTTAATATATTTTTCATTTTTCTTTATTCTTGAAATTATCTATCTTTTATTTGTAGTTTTTACATGCAATTTTTTTCTTGTTCATATAATGTTAATATATCCATATTGAGCTTTACATTCTGCCAAATTTCTTTAAATGTAATTCAAACACTTATTTTATTTAATTAAACTGTGAAATTTTATTGTGCGTAACGAAGTGGTCATGTTCTCGAAAGGCCCATCACAGAAACTTTTAAAGAGATAAGTTTTACAAAACCTTGAATAACTCAGCCACAACTAGAAGTAATATCTCAGCTTTATATGTCAAAACTCTCAAAAAAAAAGAATTGAAAGATGAGGGTTAAAGAAAAATTATACTAAAGCCGATTACTCGAGTTAAACTTCCAATATTACAAAAGATTAGAATCGACATGGAAACTCTTTGCATGTTTTTTCATATACGTATCAACGATGCAAAAAATCCCCAACAAGAATAACATATATCACCAACACAAAATTCTACGGCTTATCTCCGTATGATTTTATTGTACGTAACGCAGAATTTCTTTGACCAAATATATTAAATTCTCCACTAGAAACAAAATGAGCAGTGTGTCAGAATAGTATTTTTTTGAAATCTACATGTAATAATGTTTATACAAACAACTATTTCAATCTTCATCTTTGATAGTTAATTTTCGTCATTTTGTTTTTTCAATTGTACATTTTTTCGTGGAATGCCTGTAAAGATGATACCACATACGTTTTATCTCGATATTATATATAGATATATAGATCTGCTTTGCTATAATTTTATGAATATTGAGTGGCTACGGCAAAAAGACAAAAACAAAATGACAGTTTGGAAAATTTCCATTACCACTCAATTCTCTTCAGACAATAATAGCTCTGCAGTTGTCATACAAGGGTTTATAATGTTTGAGAAAGCAGGTATCCATATTTCTGTCATTTCCTTCTAGTTTTCACATTTCCTGAACGGTTTTGAAAATTTGTTCTCTTCTGTAGAGAAGAGAACAAGTTTTGTGACATTTCCCGCCAAATTTATTCGAATACAATCCTCGGTGTTTTTCGTCCAGTCATTAGAGAGACGGTTTCCAGAACTTAAACAGGTTAATCATGAAATTTCTCACATCTGGTTAAATAAATTTTCAAGTGTTTAAAAGCTCGGCATGCCTCGCTTTCAAACACTTGCAAAATTTATTTAACTCGATGTGAGAAATTTCATAATCAACTAGTTTTCGTTATGGAAACTATATGTATTAAATTTTACATTCCTGTCTTCTGGTGAGAAAAGAAACATTTGTATGTTGGATTAACAGTTTACTTGAAATTAGGTTGTTTTGCGAATAAACAACGAAAGGATGAGACAAAATCTATACATATACATGGTAAAGCAAGCAATGGAACAATGCTTTTATGGTTGTTCTTCATCTTGAAGTCACCACGAGTTCCAAGCGACGAATATTATAAATTTAGACTTTTAGTGACCTAAATAAACTGTTAAAAATTCTATAATGGGCGAGAACGTAGTTTGAGTCCCAATATTCAATTTACGGATCGTGTATAAACATTTTTTTTCTGTAACTTTATCATCTTAGTCAATATTATTTCCTTTCTATTTTCAGATTTACCGTCAACGTTTAAGGGATCTGGCAAACGACGTTGATATAGTGTGACCCAGTCGCCTGTATGACGGCAAAAGCACATGAAAGCATGTGTCATCTTCAAGTTCATCTTGATTTTTTTAAGGAAGATCTTTTAAGCATTTTTATTGGTTTATTGATAGACATATCAGACAGTTTTCAATTTATTATTTTTTATTATAGTTATAGGATTTTCAAAGTTCATTGTAAAGAGAATATTTTGATTTTTCAAGTTGTGATTAAACACGACGAAGGTACATAGCTCAAAAGAGACTGTTGAGTTCTTTAGTTTCAATTAGAGTCTTTTTTTCTGTTAATATGTCACGTTATGAATAATTTAAGGAATTGTCCGTAAGTGAGAGTGCTGTGATTGTAAGAAAACTACACTGAACTCCGTCTTGTTTAAATGTATAATTTTAGAGGTCCATAGTTCGAATAGTCGAAGAAAAATCGATTGGAATAATTTCCCAAGCTTTTCTTGTTTCTTTATTACTTATGTGTGGTGTGTGATGTATTGTGTTCTTATAAATTATTTTTGCAAGTATGGTGCAGTACTTGTTTTCGAGCAAAGTCTTTTACAGTTGTACAATTACAAAAATGCGAAATAAAGATCTTCTAATTAAGTGGAATCCTTTCTCTGCCATTATACTAAAATGAACAGAAAAACGCTGTAAGATCAGTTACAAGACTTAGTGTGGAAGTTTAAGTCATGTCGAGGTGAAAAGGAATCGAGTTGATACAAGGAGCCAATCAGTTTGATGGTAAAATAATAGAATCTGATATTTGAATTAAACTTTATAACGTGTCCTTTTGATCATTTGAAGTTTTGCAAAAGAGCACAGGAAACAATGGATAAAACCATTATTTTGGCCTGACTGGCCGTCTTCCAAGCCACCCAAACCCCTCTACTCCAATGTCCATTTCTATAAAAAAAATCCAGTCAATTTAATATTCCTAAAGTGCTCGTTACTTTTGTAAATAAAATATGTATTACTGGTTACTGGAATAATTCGTCCATGCCAATTTCTTGCTTTGTATTAATGCCATTATTCAGATGTAAATAAAAATATCTATTTTCTTTTTCATTTTATTGTATTTGTTCTTTGGGAAATATTAAATCTGAAAAATGTATTTTCATGTTATTGTCGTATGAAATATTTTTAAAACAATTACACACGAATTAATGAAGATGAAAGGTAGAATCCTATTTATATCCGTGACCCATACACGACAAGAGATTTCATCGTTCAAAAAGTACAATGATTTCATTTCAAATTTGCGAATTTTTCAATCTCTTCAATTTTTTTTATAGAAGATTACTAGAATATTTGTGTTTTACTAATTATACTGCAGTTGCGCAGATAATCATTAACTTGTGATTATCGTTATAT
>MJUU01042387.1:168319-180912 GCA_002080025.1 Modiolus philippinarum
GCAGATTTAATACATCAATGTTTCTGCACAAAAAAATGGAGAACGCAGATACACCTATTTAGTTGTAGGGAAAGACAAGACATATTTTGTTAAGAACCACACTGATTCATACAAGAAATACACTGAGACTGACGTAATCAAAATGTTAGAATTTTTTATCGACAATATTTTTGTCGAATTCGGAGGTCGTGTTTTCCAACAGACAATAGGGATTCCTATGGGAACAAACTGTGCGCCTCTTTTAGCTGACCTTTTCCTTTACTCGTTCGAGGCCAAATTTTTACAAGGGCTTATTCAAAGAAAACAAAAAAAAAATTAGCCCAGTCCTTTAATTTCAGCTTCCGCTACATAGACTATGTACTTTCTCTTAATAATTCTAAATTTAAGGAGTATTTACATCAGATCTATCCAAAAAAGCTTGAAATTAAAGAAACAACTGAAACACCTACTTCAGCTTGGTACCTAGATCTTTTATTGTATATTGACGAAGATGGACGTTTGAAATCTAAGCTATATGACAAGCGTGATGATTTTAATTTCCCATTTGTGAGCCTTCCCTTTCTTAGCAGCAATATACCTACCTCTCCAGCCTATGGAGTGTACATTTCACAGTTGATTCGGTATATATTATATTGTATGGTCATACTAATATTATACATCGTATTACAGATAGTTTATTGAAAAAAAGGACAGGCTTTGTTTAAAATAGGTCATTGGTTATTAGATAATAGCTCAGCTGTATATTTCAATCATTAATGAACATTGAAATCCATTCAAGACGAGTATCTTTCCAATTCTGATCTTCATACAGAACTTTCCAGACAATTAAATAATACTTTTCCTGTGACAATTTTATTGTCGCTTTGATAACAAACCATTCCCCTAAAACATATTTTGATTAAAAAAACATGCAGAATTGAGAACGACATTAGCACAAATTTGATTTTCAATCAAAACAAAACACATTTCTTCTTGAGTATTATTTGTAGTATTTTGTTTAAAACTGTAAAATGAAAAACTGAATACAATTTACTGAAGCAATGAAGAAAGAGTACACCAAATAGATGTAGAGTGTGTTAAATAAATGTAGAGTACACCAAATAAATGCAGAGTGTGTTAAATAATTGTAGAAAAACCAAATAAATGCTCAGAAAATCAAACAAGAGGCTCTCAAGAGCCTATATTGTTCACCTGGGTCATGGCTGACATAGAGAGATGAATGGTATTTCCACTAAGGTCCAGAGTTTAAGCTATGTTCACTTCTAGAAGCATCCTTGGATTGGAATTTCAATTAAGCAGAATGTATTTTTTCTCCAAAATGTAAGTTTTTTTGTTTGGTGTCAATGGCAACTGAAAGCTCCATCATTCATTATAACCCATATCAGACCACAATTCAAAAACATTTGGGCAGGGTTTCCCCTTATAATCTATATAATACATATTGCTGAATGTAGATACATTTTGAGCCCCCTTTAAAAAAAATGGACAGAGGTTACCCTCAAAATTTTGTTTATACTATAAATAAAATATGTAGCGGTATACTTTTTTTCTAAATGTCAGTTTTGTTGTCTGGTTTCCATGGCAACTAAGAGCTCCTCCATCCATTACAATCTATATCAAACCACAATTCAAAAATTATTTTTAAAAAAGTGGGCAGGGGTTCCCCTTATATTCAAAGTAATACATATTGCTGAGATCAAAGCATTCAGAGACCCTTTAAAAAAGAAAAGTGGTAAAGATTGTTGTAATTATAACATGTTTGAAAAGAAAATGAAGTTTATAACCTCCCTTAGTTTATTATCTCCCTTTTTAAAATTTTCACTTTTCATTATATCTATCTTCAAATTATAGACACTCCCTAAAAAGTGTGTTGACGTACATAATTGGAACTATTTGATATATATATATTACAAGTTCTAGTAATAAAAAGAATATTTCTGTATGAACAATAAAACTTTTGTAGCTATTTTTGTTATTGAATCATTTTAGGCTTGAATCTGTTTCACATTAACCGAAGGTGTACCCTACTGGTCGCCACCTTGTACTGTAAGGACATAAGGACCTTTCTTGGACAGGACCATCTAACCACCATTGTTATAAAATTTGGCTCTAGAATTGCACTTGACTAGTAGTTTCTGAGCAGATGTTTGAATTTATTTTCCAAATTGTCCAATTTCAACTATATTCCCCGCTGGCGGCCATCTTGGGTGAGGTATGGACCTGTCAGATACCTTTTTTGAAAGGGGTCATCTATGAACCATTGTGACTAAGTTTGGTTCTAATTGGACTTTTAGTTTCTGAGAAGAAGGTCTTGGAATGTGTTTTCCCATAGGGTTCAATGTTAAAACTATGTACTCCGCTGGCAGCCATCTTGGATGATGTATGGACCTGTCGGATACCGTTTTAGGAAGGAACCATCTAATGACCAGTGTGACTAAGTTTGGTTGAAATTAGAGTAGTAGTTTCTGAGAAGAAGATCTTTGAATGTGTTTTCCATAGGGTCCAATGTTAAAACTATGTTCCCCGCTGGCAGCCATCTTGGATGAGGTACGGACCTGTCGGATATCTTTTTGGGAAGGGATCATCTAATGACCATTGTGACTAAGTTTGATTGAAATTGAACTGGTAGTTTCTGAGAAGATCTTTGAATGTGTTTTCCATAGGGACCAGTGTTAAAACTATTTTTTTTTAAATTTTTTATTTGTTTTCTAATAGTCAGGATTTTACAATTCCCTGTACATTATCACCTGACAAGGATATTCAGGGATTTTACTAAGTTGCTGACTATTATTTTTTTAACACATATATATAATATATTCAAATTACAGTAAGAGTTTTACATCAATTTAATTGGAATTCAAACAAGAATAAAAACCAAGATAAATATTTTCTCATTCTCTCTCACAATCATTCCTCTTTTATTCATCACATACATATATAGGAACAACAATGTAAAAATCTATTTAGCTGCTGTTAAAGTAAATTTATCGTATATACGAAGTAACATAAATATAAGAATATTATAATCTGCTAAAAATAGTATTGAGGGGTGACCAAAAAGTATCAAACTTAGGAATTGTGATGTTTCTCAAAGATATCTGGTATTCACATAATTTATATTGTTCTATTTTGCACTGAAATTCAATAATATTTGGCAGCGTTTCTTTGAATTTACATTTATATATATATATTTTTAGCCATAGTAACTAGAAAGTTTAACAATGGTGTTTCTGAAGCAAAACCAAGAAGTATTTTTTCTTTACCAAAAATTACATTTTCAAAATGAAGTTTCAGTTTTCTAATAAAACATTCCCAAAACTGTTTTGTAATTCTACAATCATAGAACAAGTGTTCAACTGTTTCAACATTTGTTTTACAGAAATTACAAAACTGGGTATCTTTCAATTTAATTTTGCATAGAAAACTATTTGTTGGAATAATTCTGTAAAGAAATTTATATTGAAAATTATATAAATAAGAGTCTTTATATGAGCCTTTTAAAAATCCAAACAATTCAGACATATTCAAAATCTCTATGCCTAAACAATCCTCCCACCAATGTTAAAACTATATGTTCCCCGCTGGAGGCCATTGTGGATGAGGTACGGAACTGCCGGGTACCTTTTTGGAAAGGGACCATCTAAGGACCATTGTGACTAAGTTTGGTTCTAACTGGACCAGTAGTTTCTGAGAAGATCTTTGATTATGTTTTCCCATAGGGTCCAATGTAAAAACTATGCTCCCCGCTGGCGGCCATCTTGGATGAGGTACGACCTGTGGGATACCTTTTTGGAAAGGGACCATGTAAGGACCATTGTGACTAAATTTGGTTCAAATTGGACTAGTAGTTTTTAAGAACATCTTTGAATGCTTTTTCCATAGGGTCCAATATTAAAACTATGTTCCCCGCTGGCGGCCATCTTGGATGAGGTACGGACCTGTCGGATACCTTTTTGGAAGGGATCATCTAAGGACCATTGTGACTAAGTTTGGCTCTAATTGGACTAGTAGTTTCTGAGAAGAAGTTCTTTGTATATGTTTTCCCATAGGGTCCAATATTAAAACTATGTTCCCCGCTGTCAGCCATTTTGGATGAAGTACGGACCTGTCGGATACCTTTTTGGGAGGGGACCATCTAATGACCATTGTGACTTAGTTTGGTTGAAATTATAGTAGTAGTTTCTGAGAACATCTTTGAATGTGTTTTCCATAGGGTCCAATGTTAAAACTATGTTCCCCGCTGGCGGCCATTTTGGATGAGGTACGGACCTGCCGGTTGCCTTTTTTGGAAGGGACCATCTAAGGACCATTGTGACTAAATCTAGTTCTAATTGGACTAGTAGTTTCTGAGAAGAAGATCTTTTAATGTGTTTTTCCATAGGGTCAAATGTTAAAACTATGTTCCCCGCTTGCGGCCATCTTGGATGAGGTACGGACCTGCCGGATACAATTTTTAAAGTGGACCACCCAAGGACTATTGTAACCAAATGTGGTTTCAATTGGCCCATTGGTTTCAGAGGAGAAGGTCTTTGAATGAAAAATTTACGACAGACAACGGACGGACGACGGACGCCAAGTGATGGCAAAAGCTCACCCTGGCATAGCCAGGTGAGCTAAAAATGGTGTGTCAATAACAAAAATGCAAATAAATACCGAGTACACCAAAGAAATGCATAGTACATCAAATAAATCATAAAATAACAAAAAATGGGAGTGGATATATACCATATAAATAAATCAGAATACACTGAATAAATCCATGTCCAAAATCTACCAATCTAGTGCAAAGTAAAACAACAACAGTAGGATATCGAAGGAATAAAACACAAAATTGCATTAAAGAAGTCCAAAGACAACTCAATCGAATTCACCGAAGACAAAAGAGACTGCAAATCCACAAAACACACGAACGCCACAAATTCAGCACTAAAAACTAAAGCACTAACAGTGTGAAATATAAAAAAAAAACTAAGTGATAACAGGTGCTCCTGAAGTGTAAGCCTGTCCTGCCCTGTATACAGCACACGTCAATTCAGTAAAGAGTGAACCAAATAAATACAGAGCAAACCAATTTAAAGAAATACCTCCGTCTTTGGATTTGAAAGTGATGTGAAAGAAATTAGAACCGTGAGATACTTAATAAGTATGCCTTGGTAAATTGTCGATAACTTACAAGTGAACTCCAAAGACTTGAATATACATATATCAGCAAATGAAGGGGGAATATACTGTTAAATATTAACTTCAAAAACATTGGAATACAGGCAAAGGCAACATAACACAGACATAACATACAGACAACGATACAAAACTAAAGCCATCAATAGACCATATCCAGTTTCATGGTCTGCACTCCCTAATTTGGACCTTTAGACTTATTCCAGTATGGACATTTACTGGTTCCCCATTCCAAGTAGTACTAAGCACTAAGGAAAACAGAAATTTTCTGATGTGAATTTCGTAAAAACTGAATTATTTCTGAGAAAATCAAAGTTGTCAACATCTGAACAACAGAGGGAAAATATTTTGAATCATTTCTAAACGGTGTGCCAACAGAAATAAAATATTTCTGTCAGTGAAAGCCAACTGATTCCATGGTTCTTAAGTAAAATTATTGATAGTATAACAGATTTTTTTTATATCAGATGATTCATGAGATTCATTGATCAATAAAAAAAATCACTTAAAAGTTTAATTCATCTTTCTACGTGAATAAAACACCTACTTTGAAGATCTGGCGATTTTTGTTTGTCCACATCTAAGAGGGATAACTCTTACAAAGTGACAAATTGGGAGTGCAGACCATGAACCTGGATATCATCTATTAATCAACATTTCCTTTTCTTTTAGTGTAAACGTTTTGAACTTCTAAATTCTTATTTTGAAGGGAAACCGCTGTTATTTATCTCATAATATTAAATGAATATATTGCGTTACTGAATTGTTATCTCGGTTTTCTGTTTATAACTGTTTTGTTACCTTTGTTTTTAAAGTAATTAGTTTCTTGAAGTTGTCATAGCTATGCGTTAAAGGTAAATTTATGTGTGTGTGTGTGAATTTTAGTTCGAAATATCGACATAACAACAGCTTCCTGGTTTTAGTATGGGTAACGTCCAAATATTTTTCAGACAATAGACTTGTTCAGCAACAAATACTTAAATGTCTGAAAAGTAAATCTAAAATTAGCTATGAATAGAGTATTAAACATTTAGTTTTAAAAAATTAGAAAGACCTATAAAACGGATGAAAATTACAATATAAAACAAAATATGTGTTGCGAAACAGCTCTCAAGGCCAATAACAAAATAACGAGATACATGAGCATGTGAGCTGTTAAAAGGGATGAATTTAAAATCTAAAATATGACATAAAGTATAACAAACACAAGGCAAAATAAAAGAGTAAAAAAACAATAAAAAGGTCAACCGATATATTTCGACAAATATGTCGTCGTCAAGTGGGTCGTGAAGAATGAAGAAGAAGTTAAAAAATAATGTATTGTACACATTATGTCAGATTTTTTACCTGTATCAAATACATTATTTTAAACCGTGTACACGCAATGTCTTCTTCTTCTTTTGTCAGGATAATCCACCACCACATTGCCATTGATTATATACAGTCTTCCACAATGCAGTGAATAACATAATTTCCTGCTATAGTTCTCAAGAGTGTCAATAATATCTGCTTTACATTTCAAGACATCCATTCTTGTTAGAATTGTAGGTTCCAAAATTACAGATGTAAAAAGATCTAAATTGTTGACAAGTAAATTCCAGACTTGACTGTTCAGATCGAGAATAATGTGTTTAATATGAGATAGAAATTCTTTTCTGTACTCAAACAAGGAACTACATCTAAATAAAAAATGTTGAATATCTTCGGATTCTTTACGACAAAATAGGCAGGTTGCGTCCACTTGGTATTGATTATATTTACTTATGTTCGACTGGAATATATAGGTTCCTGATAAAAGTCTAGCTTTTATTCCACCTCTTCTTACATCTTTAATATTGTTAGCAACGGGGACCCAGAGTGGATGGACTTTTCCAATGCAGAGGTTTTGAACATCACAGTATGTTAAAGTTGATTTACCCTGGCCATCAAATATAAGTGTTTGATTCCAATGACTATCAACTGCTTTTTTGACTTCGTTTTTCCAAATTAATTTACTAGGTGTATTATTTGCTAGGACTGTAGTAGAAGGAAGACCATAAAGTTCTAATAAATTCTCTATATATATGAACCAGCAGCCTGATTGATTTGACTTTACTGACAGCTGTCGATGTAAAATGTCATTCATAGTTTGATTACCACTTCTTATAAGGCTACAGAGTAAGTTCAATTGTCTTAAGTGAATTTCAGCTGAGATTGGACGGGCTCCAAGCATCAAATATGTAAAGCTCTTTGATGTTCGATTGGGTAAACATTGGACTTTCCTTAAAAAATTTAAATGGAATCTTTCCAACATATCTATGTATAGCTGTTTCAGCACAAATGTTTCCAAACCATAAATTAAACGTGGTAAAACATATGTATCAAAAAGTTTTTTACATGTAGTAGGTGGTAAGCCATTGGTACCATGTACAACAGTGCCAGTAAGACTATAAAGAGTTTTTCTTGCACAAGAGACTCTATTTTCAATGTTCAGTTTCAGTTCATGTTTCACCGATCTTATAATGCCTAGGTGTGTTACTGATTGTGAGATTGAAATTTCTTTATCACAAATTGTCCAATCATAATCGCTGATAGACTGTTTCTTTTTCGGAATTTTTGTTATGACAGTAATTTTCTCTGGATGTATAATAAAACGTTCTCTGTTGGCAAATAAAAATGTAACATTAAGCATAAGTTGCAGATCAGACATAGAGTTGGCAAGTAATGCGACATCGTCAGCTACGGATGGACAACCTGCATATGATGATCCTATATGACTTTTCAAACCATTACGTTCCAAAGTAAGTAATAAGTCGTTTATATATGATTTATATAAGCCTGTAGACAGAATACCCCCTTGACGAACTCTTTGTTGGATTGGAAAAGGTTCACTAATATGACTATTCCATATAACTTTTGAAGTTGAATTTGTGTACCAATTGTCAATTAGTCGCCAAATTTTGCCAGAAATACCATTTTCAAACAGTTTACATTTCATAGAATTGTGATCAACGACGTCGAATGCTTTCTGTGAATCCAAAAAAGCTATATATAAAGGTAAATTTTGTTCTTGAGCCTCTTCAATAGTTTGATTTATTAGAAGTGCTGCTAATAGTATTGAAGTTCCTTTGGTTAAACCAAATTGGAGTGTAGATTGATACGATGGTAACATATGTCCAATTCTGTCCTGAATAATATGTTCTAAGACTTTCCCTATGGTACATGATAATGTAATTCCACGATAGTTACAAAAGTCACTAGGATCACGGCCTTTCTTGTAAATAGGTGTTACAATTCCAGATAAAAATTGATCTGGTATATGACAATGATGCAGAATAGCATTAAAAAGTTCAAACAGAGGTGGAAAAATTGAAGGTCCTGCTATTTTAAGGTGCTCTGCGGAAATTTCAAATTCATCGCTAGCCTTTCTATTATTCAGTTTACTGATAGCTTTTACAATTTCATGTACAGTAATAGGCATAGGTATGTCATTCATTTCAAGCATTGACTGTCTAATAATTTCAATATGAGAAGAGTTTATTTCTTTATATACAGAGTCGAATTGATTCAAGTCTTTTGGAACGGACAAATCTTCATAAAATTTCGTAAATTGTCAAAGATGTTTTACCTGTAAACAATAAATTATTTTTTAACTTCTACTTCATTCTTCACGACCCACTTGACGACGACATATTTGTCGAAATATATCGGTCGACCTTTTTATTGTTTCTACTCTTTTATTTTGCCATGTGTTTTTTGTTCTTTATGTCATATTTTAGATTTTAAATTCATCCCTTTTAACAGCTCACATGCTCATGTATCTCGTTATTTTAAAAATTACAATAACACGCCACCATGTTTAAATTTCAAATAGGCCCAAAAACAACTCGATTCACCAGTCATTGAATATTGTTGGGGTCATTCACTGATAAACACATTTCTCTAATTCTTATTCAAAATAAACACTTCCCAAATAATGTTAGATGAAATTAATATCAACATGTTTAGAAATTGAACTAACTTGCTGATTGGTCAGTCATGTAAATGTCTCGTGTCAGTTTCTAGAAATAGTGCAACCGGATGTTGATGAAATTAACAGCTGCATCATTGTCTACCGAAATGGTTTTTGCATTTTTATGACTAAGATATCTCAATTTATTGATAATATGACATTTTTATCAAAAATATTACACTTAACACCCCTTTCAATCAAAGGCGCAATGATACACATATAGCAACGATGATAGCAACAAAATGGCGGCATACTTGAGACTTGAGACTACGGAGATCGCTTTACATCAAATAAATTGAGTAGGAATTAGAGAAAAAATCTCTGTCATTGTTTTCCGGTTTATCTCGGATAAACCTCGAACTTTAAAATGTGAAAATTTAACTATCTCGATGTGAGAAATAAACGTCATAAACTGGAAACAATTTTAGAGACTATATGTAGTAATTTTCTTAAAAACTAAATGAAAGTAATAAAATGGTAATTTTATTGCAATAAAATTGTATGATATCTCTAATAATAGATATTGGTTTGATGATAATAAATGTTATATATTTATGACAAATGATGCTTCATTATTTACTCTGTATAATGATGATATTGTATAAACATGATTAATATAATCATTTCATGAATGGTTTGTATCAGAAACCAATAATTTGTCTCCATCCAATACACTTAGAAATATTGATATAAACACATCAAAGATCACTTTACATATATTTAAAAAGTTCAACATTCCCAGATATGTAATAACATTTCTGTTCCTCAGTGGGTTTTGTTATCCTTTGGTTTGTTTCTTTACTTTTGGGATAAACGAGCTTCATAATGCAATTGATGATAAAAAGAATTAAGGAGGAGCTAACTCCATTTCACATGATATTGTTACTCACAAGCCCTTTGATCACCAACCTATTTATGAACACTTCCCTTTTCAAAAAAAAATTTTGAAATTTGCATTTAAAAAACCAAAGATACTATATATCGGCCTGGTTTAACTTTTTTCGTAATATATTATGAGCTTTTGTTTTTCAAAGATAGTTAATAGTGATCACAACAAATTTATTGAAGCTTGTAGAACTACCGTTATACTTTGCTAATCCTTTTTACGACAATCCCTTTATGTGAGTAAAATATTTATTAAATGATATGGAGTAAACCAGACATTTAGAGTGTAAGAAACTAAATCCAAATCCCGATATTTAAATATTCGGTTGGTCTTTTCCTAGTGACTTCTAACCAGGTTTTCTGTCATACTATTTTGTTTATCTACCAAGTTTGTGGCTTAATTACTGCCTTCATTGTCAAAGGTGTCCAAATGGCTTCATTAACCCAATGGCATATATCACAACATTTATGAAGTTTATCATTTCAGAGTAGGGGAATTGGAAAGACAGAACAAGAATTTTGCTATCTACCTCATTACTTTTTTTTAATAATGATAATATGAAAGATGTTCAACAGTGCACCCAGAACTGCTAGATTTAAGTTTGATTGATGACTTGTTTTATAACAGCATCTAAATATAGTGTTGTATGTTTATGTTTAACTTACTTTGTGGTAGTTAGTCAAATTAATAGACTTTAAGACTTTTAGTAATAGTTTCGTTTCCCTATACTCTCTATACTCATGTAGTCAAAATAGTAGCTTGGATTTTAGTAGACGAATAAAACATATATATCATCTGATGAATTACGCATTACTTCAAATCTACTACAGTTTCGTCTACTAAAATCAACATGTACAAATACCTCAGACCAGAACGGCTAGAATTNTTTCACTGGAAACGAACTTTTACAAACTTTTTAAACTCTGCGGGAGATGAAAATCCACCAGACAAACTCAATATGTTGATCAATTTTGTGTCTCCGCGTGTGTATGAATATATCAGTGAGTGTAACAATTACGATAATGCTATGACACTGTTGGAAAACTGTGTACGTTCGACCAAAGAACGAAGTATTAGCAAGACATTTGTTAATTACACATAGACAGCAATCTGGTGAGACTCTAGATCAATTTCTACAAGAATTTAAAGTATTGGCAAAAGTATCAGCCGAAAAATACAAAGAGGAGTACGTCAGGGATGCCTTTATAAATGGTTTAAGTTCACAAATAGTTCGTCAGCGATTATTAGAAAATAAAACTCTCGATCTCAAGACAATGTTCGATCAGGCACGTACATTAGAGCTTGCTCAGCGTAGTAAAGAGGTGTATGTTCAGCCCTACTCCGTAACAGCCGCAATTGGACAAACATCCGAAGAATCAGTCGTGTCAGTTTCAAATATAAATGATTCAACAAATCAACAGTTAGTTACAGAAGACGACAAAAGTACATTGGCTGCCGCACAACGACCCGNGGGAACAATTCTCATGTAAGACGTTTTTGTCCGGCCAAGGACTCTACTTGTCATAATTGTGGTAAGAAAGGACATTTTTCAAAGGTGTGCAGATCAAATGCTACAAACACAGGGACATCGGCCTCTTGTACCCCTATATTAGCTACTGTAACTGCTGCATCTCCACAATGTCTCAAGAAAGCCGTTATAAACGTAAGTGTAAATGATCGCCCGTGTAAAGCTTTGGTAGATACTGGTAGTTCCGAAAGTTTTATTGACAGACAATTTGCTCAATCAATGTCAGTAACATTAAATGATGCTAGTGGAAGTGTGTCAATGGCATCCAGTGCTCTTAGTAGTCCTTTAGTAGGAACTTGTAAAATAAACATGGACATTGACGGACATTTCTATCAGAATATGCAATTATCTGTGCTTGAAAAACTCTGTTTTGATGTAATATTAGGACAGGACTTCATGAAGAAACATGAAAGTATTAAAATAAATTTTGGGGGAAGCAGACCAGCCGTAGAAATAAATGACTCAAATGCCGTCTGTAGTCTGGCTGCTTCGACTGTTGACCCACCGGAATTGTTCGCAAATTTAACAAGTGAATGTCGCCCTATTGCAACAAAATCACGAAAGTACAGTACCGATGATTGAGCGTTTATAGAAAAAGAGACATCTAGATTGCTCGCCGAGGGCATCATTGAGCCTAGTTCGTCACCATGGAGAGCTCAAGTTTTAGTTACATTAAATGAAAGGCACAAGAAAAGACTAGTGATAGACTATTCTCAAACTATTAACAGGTATACAGAACTTGATGCATATCCGTTTCCGAACATAAATCAGATGGTTTCAGATATCGCCAAATACAAAGTATACAGTACGCTTGATTTACGTAGCGCCTATCATCAAATCCCGTTAAGAGAGCATGAGAAAAAGTATACTGCCTTTGAAGCAAATGGTCGCTTGTATCAATTTCGACGAGTCCCGTTCGGTGTTACAAATGGAGTTGCTTCTTTTCAAAGGGTCATGGACCGTCTAGTTGCTGAAAACAAATTAAAAGCTGTATTTGTGTACATCGATAA